>JAAQRG010306295.1:2500-15759 GCA_011634625.1 Babylonia areolata | reverse complement strand
ACACACACACACACACACAACCGAACACCGGGTTAAAACATAGACTCACTTTGTTTACACAAGTGAGTCAAAAATCAAACACTGATCCAAAGAGTGGAAGTTCTTTGTTGCCTCCTGACAGCATAATGAGCAATAATCTAACCAAACCTGTCACATCTGGGGTTAAAAAAAACATAATAATAATTTCATTACATATCCATTAACCTTCTTGAGCCAATTAGGACTAGGCTGTACTGATGACATCAGCCCTTTCACTTAATTCGTCATCCCTGGATTACAAAAAAAAAAAGGGGGAAAAAAAAAAAAGAAGGATCAGAGATCCGTCAAAGCCATACAAAGGCTGGACAGAAGCATGACTAGATACTAATGTCCCCCGTCTTTGCCGAGCACCTATATTCTGAAAACACACACCAGTCAGCCGTTGTCCTTTGCGCAGCGGCTACATAAAATGATACACTATTCACCCTTAAAAATCATAGGCGATTTATAAAAAAAAAAAAAAGGTATATATTTCTTTTTTCTATAGACTGCTACAGAAATCCACTGAAAAAGAAATATACTAATACATGATCACTGATGTAAGATGGCTCTCATTTGCATATCTGAGGTCAAGACAAAATATTAGGATCTCAGTATAAAGCTCAAAAAGATAATGATGGAATAACAACATAATTATACACCAAGAGCACCATTTCTGAACAATAAATTAATTGTGCAATCACCTTTACAGGACAATTCTCTCAGATTATCACCTTATCTCAAGAGGTGGCATTGTGATATCCATCATTCATCAGAGAATCTATGAATAGTCTGATTTTAGACTGTTCTTTACCAATACAATTTATTCCCTTCTATTTTTTTTCAGGAAAATAAGGGTTAATGAACCAAATACTAACAATCCATTAATGCTGACACTGACCAGTCACTGACGGTGACAAAAGTGTTGATCACTCTCTCTAGTGAAAAGTCCCAACAACTCTGCTGGTAAATGAGTTCCCAACCCCTACCACACATCCAGACATAAACTCATGCACCTCAGATCATCAAGCCAATGGCAAAGAAAGTAGTCCAGGTGTTTCAAAGACACAACAATACAACAATGCATTGTCCATATTCTGACTGCTAGTCAACATTAAAGCTGTAACCTCATGCACCGCGAGTCATATCAGTTGGGGTTTTTTGTAAGCCACCACTTCCAGTTCAAAGCCTGCCTCTATTCAAAGAGCATTAACTTATCCCCTTGACCGCTATTGATAGACTATGGTTGTCAGCTACAAAGATGACTTTTTTCAAACTAAAAACATATAAGAAACACAATGAATATGAACATATGAACAGCTCCAAAGTCAATTTTCTCAAACTAAAAGCATACAAAGAAACATAATGAATGCAAATATCAATAGCTCTAATGCTGATTATTTTCTTTCAAACTAAAAAGCATATCATGAAACAACAAATTTATCCGCTAAATCTAAAAGAAAGCAGTTGTGCAGAAATGGAGACACATTAATGCCCAAGACAAACATAATGCTAACATGTGATATGGTAAAAACGTAGACTAGTTCATGAAGGCCGATACTCAACTCACTGCGGTGAAAATGCAGAAGAGATTGGATAATATAGATCTGTCTCTACACTGAATCAGATCTGTAGAGATGACCTTTCATTGCATATAGTGTACACAAATACACATGCACACATACACACGCACACACACAAATACACAAACATTTAATTATGCAATACATTACTGACACGCTAAACATCAATACCCAACAGACTACCAATTCACACAAAATATTGAGTCGTCTTCATAAATATCATTGTACATTAGCAAATTTTCCCGAATCTCAGTGTAGCATGGCTGGGCTAACCCTAATCTGGCAGGCTTCCTTAAAACTGTTTGACTCACAGACTATTTGTAATTTTTGCTTTAAAAAATAACCAATCTCATTAAAGGAAAAATCACAAAATTCAAATAATGCTCTAGAGTATAATAATATTTTATATTTTAATAAAGAAAATGAATGGAAAATATAATTACCATAATTATGTTCAATGTTGACAGGATGATATAACTCAGTCTTGGGCAGGTAACCATATATATATACATTTTTTTTTTTAATGATGACTTCTCCTCTACTCTTATCTTATTTGACTGAATTCTGTCTCCCCTTCTTCCTATCCATGTATTACTCAAAACTAGCAGCTACATTGTTTTACATGACTTTGTTCACATCAGAAAACAACCAATCAAGGCAGAGAAGAAGCAAAGATCAAAAAGGCATATTCAGTGTTGTCTGCTTAACACTGCGTTCCTTTTTTTCTAATTAATAAATAAATAAATACAAAAATAACAAATAAAACACACAACAAAATTTTGTTTGTGAAAATGGAAGTGAAAAAGAAAAAAGAGAAAAAAGAAATAATAATAATAAAATGAATAAGCTCTTCTTTGCAACAGATCTAATGCTGACTTTTCCCTCTTCCTTTACAAACATGAAAATGACAAAAAGTTTAAAAAAAATTATAATCTAATTACCATACCAGTATATACAGGATAGGAGAGGGCAGACAGTAAGGATTTTCAAACTCAATATTACCACACATACCTATAAATAATGACTGAAAATACATTCACAAATATAAACAAACAGAATAGTTTGGGGAGAAGGGTGGATACAAAGCCTTTTGTTCTTTCACTATCTGTTCTGCCTTCACTCCTGACTAAGAATACATTTTCAGCAATGATGACGGCTAAATAAATAATCAAAGAAATAGATAAATGAATAATCTAATCAATCAGTTAAAAAAACAACAACAACTACTCAATGAATGATAAATAAATGAACAGACATTCGTTCAAATAACATCAGATAAGTATATAAACAAATTTTTTAAAAAATAGAAAAAACAGAAATGACAAATGAGAAAAAAAAAATCATCAATAAATCTTAAATGAATAACCACAAAAAATTATCACGCCAATAAAATAAAACAAGCATACCAGAGAAAAGAAATAGACCATCAAGAAAAACTGTTAAAGAAAAAGAAATAGACAATCAACAAAAAAACTAAAGGAGCTTCTCCATTAAGAACTGCAGCACTTTCACAAACACACACACACACACACACACACACACACACGCCAAACCCCCCACACAAAACAAAACTTGATCCATCTACACCAGAGACGCAAAGTGACAACGTCACTCAACATACATATAACTATTTTCTCCTCAAGATTAACCGTAACGCTTTCACACACACATACACTCACACACCACAAAACTAAAGGTCACCCAACACACATGCAACCAACGTATCCTCCAAGAATAACCACAGCACTTTTAAACACACACACACACACACACACACACACACACACCATGCTCCACACAAAACAAAACATGACCTGTCCACACCGCAGACAAGACACAGCCAGCAAGGACAGTCACTCAACGTACACGTAACTGGAGTAGAGCCATGGGGAGGTGAGTGGGAAGAGGAGGAAGGCCCACAACACCAGGCCGATGACGAACAGCGAGATCAGCTTGTAGCGCGTGGGCTGGGCATACCCCATCACCTCGTTGAAGGCCGGGAAACCCATGTGGTTGCAGAAGGCGTGCGCTATCACTGGTGCCACCAGGTGACCTGAAAGGGTCAGGTCTGGACTCAGGATTCCCACAAGTCTCAGCAAACAAAATCACATACTTTTTTTTGTTTCCAAACTTGTTTTCAAAAATATGTGTTACATTTTCCAAGACCCTAACACGAAGACTCACACAAATTTACAAGAAAGTACACATGCAAACATAACAGAATTACCATGTACAGAGGTTGTGAGGGAAAGTGTGGGAGGGGGAGTATGGATGGTGGGAGGAGAGAGAAATACTGATATTTCTTTTTTTAAATCACAACACACGCCAACACCATGACATCCATGAAAGCAAATATGTACCTGTCCTGAGGAAGAGGAAGGCAGAGTAAGCACCAAAGACAGTGGTGTAGGCAATCTGGAACACTGCACACACAAACACAACAGAAAACGGTTCAACACTGCTTTCACATCCTAACACTGTTGTGTGACAGTTTCGAGACTCACATTTTCAAACAGTGCGAACTGGTCTATTTATGCTGCACTAAATCTGTCTAGCCCTGAGGTCATTTTTCACACACACACACACACACACATGGCAAGGCTATTGTGATACAATTTCTTTTTAAATTTCAAGGAATACACCACCCTACAACATCCTGGAAATCTTCTAGGGAAGCCCTTCTCCCATCAACACAAGTGACATCATGTAATAATAATTTTAAAAATTTTCGTTTTCAACCTGAAAAACTCACTGAAAAAGAATCTTCACAGCCCTCTGCAAACCAAAACACTGCTTGTGATGTCACACTCATGACACTCCCTTCATATCAGTGCAAAAAAACAAACAAAAAAACCAACAAGATTTTTAAACACTGGTTCACAGATTAATCGTCTGAATTCACCCTTTGTGTAGTCTTAGCCTTTAAAACTGATTAAAGTGACCGCCAACGCCTACACAAACTCCTAATAAAAAAAAAAATTAATAAAAAAAACTGGAACATTCCTGCATATTTCCCACTGGAAAACATGAAACACACATCGCCTGGTTCTGATCCACCGTCACCTTACCTGTCTGTTTCAGGGCGTCTGACACCTCAGCCTGTCTGTGTATCACCTTCTCTATCATATGGTGGAAGTGAGCTGCAAGCCAGAGGGAAAGAATCATGCATAAAAATATGATTAAAAAAAGAATTAAAACAAAATATAATCCAAAAAAAAAAAAAAAAAAAATCAACAACTACTGAATTAGAGAACAAAATCAATGCAAAGACAGATAAAGGGTGCGGTAGCTAAGCAGTGACAGCATTAGATGCTCAATCTTATAGTCTTGGGGTAAGTTCATACCAGCAGATGTACAGACATGTTGCTGCCTGAACCCCATAGGAGCATACGCAAACAAACAAGATGAAATACATATGTCCATGATCACGCAATCCATAGAATCTGTTGTTCGTAATCTATAGAGTTTGGTGTGTCATATAAACAGCTAACACATATATACCCACCACCCACCACAGAATTAACATCAGCTGACCGATATTGGTCTTGTAACAGGGACAAGGTGCAGCACATACATTTCCAATAAAAAGAATGAACAAATACATCAAAGTCAAAGAATGAACAAACACATCAAATAACAGGCAAAAGACGACTAAATAAACAGTACACAGCAAACAATATGCACCAGAAAAACAAATCACACTGAATACTTGCTTCAAATTGGACATCACTGTCTGTTGTTAAGTTAAGTAGAAAATAAACTGTTCTTAAAAAACAACAACTCATACACACATACACACACACTCTTGCATAAACACACACACTCACACACTCACTCTCATACACACACACACACACACACACACACACACACACACACAAACACAAACACACACACACATACACAAACACACACACACACATGCAGTACATATACACAACTGCAACCAACCCATACAAATCAACACAGCATCAGTCATCACACACACCAAATAACAAGCTTCAGCAACCACCTACCAACACCAAAGAACAGGGGGCAGAGGAAAATGGACCAGCCCATTCCAAACGCTGGCACCAGCAGCGGCAGCATGGTCGCTCGGAAGATGAGCTCCTCAGAGAATGGGGCCTGAAAACAGGGAAGGCTCCTTTATTCAAACATTTGAACAAGCCTGTGGGTATGCTGGTGTCAACGTGTGTGAAAACAGGTCAAAAACAACTGAAAAATCCTGCCACAATAAATGATTACAGACCAGTGCAACAGCCAAATGGTTAAAGCATTAGATTTTGAATATGAAGGTCCCAAGTTTGATCTCTGTATCGGCGTCTCGTGGATTAACTTACTTGGAATTTTTTTTAAGATATCCCAGGCCAATTTATTTGCAGACCTGCAAGTGGCTTAACCCCTTTAATGTGTATGCACATGGAAAAAAATCAAATACACACATTGATAAATCCCACAATCCATGTTCATGTTATGAGAGTTAAAGAAACATGAAGATACCCAGCATGCACACCCTCAAATGGCTGCCAACATGGCTGGGTAAAAACAATCATACGTGTACATTAAAGGCCATTTGTAGATCTATACAAGAGTTTAAGACTGAATGTGGGAGTTCTGTCACTGTCACCTAGTTCCGAAATCTGGTGTGGTCGTGGGGGCCATTGCACTGCTGAATGCATCACCTACATTTTAACCCTTCCGCTGCCAGGAAAATAAGATTTAAGTGAAATCTATTTGCCAGGGTTTAAAAAAAAACCACAAAAAAAGGGGTATATATTTGCAAAAATTCTGTGCTCTTAGTTATTGGAGAAAGACGCATAAAAGCATATATTTTCTGAAAAATAAATGAAAAAAAGAATACAAAACACATGATGTTTTCCCATTTGATATATTTTCAGTGACATGCTGTTGTTTTGAAATCAGTGTTTCATTTTTTGGCACATTTTCAACTTGTTCATTACAAACATTAGTCAGGTAATTTGCACTAAAATATATTTTCTGGATAAATGGATAATACTTGCACACACAAATCATACTAAAGCAACCACAATAAAAAAAAAAATTAAAAAAAAAAGAGACAGATACACAATGCATTGTGACTTCTCCAAGTGATAATGGATGTGGGGCCACGCCCCCTTGGTCTCCACCCCTCTCCTCATCACCCCTCTCACACGGTCACTTCATCCAGTTCTCACCTGACCGCGTTGGCCGAGTTCCAAGAAAATCGCTCACACTGTGTCCTGCTAATAATTCAGTCACTTTTTGTCGTCTGCTACAGCTGTACAGTCAGTATCACTCACTGACAGTCGTATCTTGACCAGTCTCTTCATTGCTCCTTTTTTTCTATCAAATCGTCATATAAAAGTTCATCACTGTCTTCTCCTTCCAATTTACACTTCAATTCTTTCTGAGCATCAGCTAGAGAAAGCAATCTTGGTTGATTTAGGGCAACACAATCGCATGTCTTGAGCATGGAGTCCGACATTTTGTTGAGCGAGCGAGGAGAGGAGCCAGGCAAACACTGCTACGGTAACCCAACCAAAACATTCAAATAAAGGACTGCCTCATGACGTAGATGGGGTTTCTAGCTATGAATAGAATCTAAGAAAGATTCCCCAAGCTACCAGTATTTTTGTCAACGAACTCAATGCAAACCAGGGAAAAGTCAGAATATTTCAATAATTCGTCACTGTGGCAGCAAAGCATACATGCTTGTGCTGATGAGTTATCTCGTCATATAGGCAGCCAAGGGGTTAATGTGGGAGTTGCAGCCCATCAACACATAATAAACGAACATTCCATCACCTGCCAAAACTGAGGCTCAAATACAGAAAAGGTTATTGTTTGTCTTTTTTTTAACCCCATAATCCGTCAGTCAATATATAAAAATCACTGTGTAATATTAACTGCTTCACTGCAGCTGACAAACACACTTATCAGTGAAGAGCTGTCACCTCACAGACAAGACCAATACAGGTCAGGATGTCAGTCACTGCTCTAGCTCTGTTATGTATTGGGACTTCTTCCTCTTGGGGTTGCATCACTTTTGTCAACCACCAATCCACCCACACACACATACACAGGTACCTGCAAGCATGCAAACATACACAGACGTGCATGCAAGCACACACACAGACCCTCCACCCTCCCCTTTTCTTTCCGAACAGCCCACACCCTCTCCATTTTCTTTTTTCAAGCACACACACACACACACACACACACACACACACACACACACACAAAAGCGATGCTATGCACAGAGGTAAACTCACCACCAGGTGATTTCTCAGCCACACATAGTTTTGCACAGAGGTGGTCCAGTATCGCGGTTCTGACAAAAAAATAAAGAAGTGGAGATTAAAAAAATAACAGAACTTCAAAGACACACACACAGACACGCACAAACACAAGCACACACGCATGCGACATATATATATTTATATATATATGTGTACAAATTTCAATTAAAAAAATATCTTCTGAATATGTGAGAATGGTGATCATAATATCATTCTCTTAAACATCATAGTCTAAAACCCTCTCTCTCCCTCCCACCCAGCAAACACCCCTGCTAGCCCACAATTTATCACAATCCTACCAGTTCTCTCACTTTGAGAGAAATAATGGGATTGCAAGAAAGTGTGGTCGTTCCCCTCCCACATTTTCTCTCAATTGCAAGAAATCGTGGATGGTGCCCCCATGCTCTCTCACAATGTGTTAAGAAAGCGTGGGAAGCCCCCTTTATCTTTAATAAAAAAATTTCCTTTGTTATTGGGGTTGGTTTCTTGTCTTTTACCAACACAAATCTTAGCCTCTATCCCCTTCATACCTCTAGAAATTTAAGCATTCACACCAAACACAAATGTAGTTGGAACAAATGCGCCTTTTCTGAAAACTGCCAACATGAAACACACCATGTCATCCCCACCCAGAGGGATGTGGGTACTTACCCAGGTACAGTCTGAACACCCCATCCATGTAATGCAGGTAGAGGGGACCCAGAAACAGTATCTGGCAAAACACAACACATGGTTTGATGAAATACAGACTGGGTGTGATGAGAGAGAGAGAGAGCGTGTGTGTATCAACTGTATACATGTCGTAGTAGTATTCAATTCTACATCTTTCCAATCTATATTAGACAATGCAAGAAGAAAAAGTGGAAGAGGGTGGGGAAAGGGATAGGCGAATGGGGAGGTGGTGGGAGATCAGAAGGAAGTGAGGGGAGGGGATAATGACAAATGTGTGTGCATGTGTGCATGTGCGTGTGTGTGTGAGTGTGTGTGTATGAAATGAATGTGTACACATGCGTGTCAATGTGTATGTGTGCCCATATATTTGTGTTGTACGTGGGAATGTGTGGGTGTGCACACGTGAGTTTTCATTCATGCTCCTTTTTGTCTTTTCACTGCCTGAAGATATTGCAAAAAACAGGCTGAAATCTGGAGCGTTTCTGTACTTGTAATTTTTAAATGTTTATGTCATTAAGTGATAAACATGAAGAATATATTTTGTATTACACGTGTAATATGAGATTCTAAAGTAATCTTTCTGCAATTTTCTTTCTTTTTTTTTTTTTTTTGGTCTGTTTTTTTTTTGTCTGTGTGTGTCTGTGTGTGTGTGTGTGTGTGTGTGTGTGTGTGTGTGCTAATCTTTTACTTGAACAATAAATATTGAAATGTACAACAAAATAACATTAATGTAATGATAATATTTTCTTGCTTTATTGATTATAATCATTAGCCCAGCCAAGAAATTCATATGTAAAGACCATGAACAGCAATCTTTGGAAGTGAAAAGAGAATGAGAAAATAGCTGAAATAGTGTACCATTGTCAGCAGCAAAGGTATGACTGTGGCTGGAATCAGTCCATAGAAGCGCACACCCATCAATTCCAAGATTGTATGACCCTGCAACAGTTACAACAATTACATTGTACCTCATATTTTTTAACACACACACACACACACACTAACAACTAATGAAACACAATCAAATATAATCAAACTCTAAGACAAACAACCAAATACAAACACCACCTCAAGACTTGAAAAACAACCAGCCAACCAAATACAAACACCATCACCTCAGGACTTCAAAAACAAACACTGAAGCATATATTTAAACTTGTGCTAAAAAGCCTGACAGTGATAAAAACAATGCAACATCAGTGGATTCCAGTTAAAAACCTCATCATCTAAATTCTCATTCTCCAGCTGACTGAGGCTTCAGCCCTAAAGCATGAAGATTTCATCAAAATTCCCAACAGCCTTTGTATGCCAACTATTAAAAACTCTCTAGATATTATATCAGCCACATTAACTTGATCATGTGTTTGGAAAACAATAACCGTTCACTTTTCCTCCATCGACATCGACATTAACCTGTCGAAATATATACAGCCCTTTTACTGAGCATGTATTGCAGCATCATTGAAAAGAGCAACAGAACTATTGTGGGAATTTTTCATCTTCACTGGCTGTCATACAAACAGTACTGTTAAAAGCATTTTTACTAATAACAACACACACAATTAAGCTTGCACTGTATACATTTCAACAGGTTGATTATCTTTTTTTTTTCTTTTCTTTTTTTTTACTGCCTCAGAGTCAGATTTACACTGAGAAAATGACTGCCATGCAAAGACAACTTCTGACTGGTCATGACAATCGAGGGTCAAGTATACCCCTTAGCTGCTTAAAGTGAAAGGTCAGAATACAAAGGTCATTGGCCAGACAAACACAGGGCGACAAGATAATTTATGCACCATACGGCAAACCCACAGAGTATCAGAGAGCTACACGACGGCCAAGTGTTAATGTGCCCAACTAAGAAGTGAGTGTCCGCGGATTCAAGTTCCATACATACTGACAGATTTCTACTCCCCCCTCCACTAAACCCACATTATGAATCATGATAGGACAGTCTGAGTCATTAAACGTGTGTGTGTGTGTGCGTGTGTGTGTATGTCTTTGGGTGCATACAATAATTATTATGAAATACTATCTGACTCTTTGCCTGTCCCACTGTCCATTTTTATCTGCATCAGTGCATGTTTAATTGTGTGAGTGTGAAATATAAGTGCCTAGATGGCCATGGGTGAGTCTTTCAGATTACCAATACAGACTGAAACAAAAGTGATTTTATTTTTACCGTTGCCTCGCTGCTTGACGTACTGAATGACCACAGCAATGGAGGAGCAATCATACACACAACTCCCACACTCATGAAGCGTCGTTTGATCACATCTGGATGATCTCTTTAACAAACAAAAATCATCTTTACAATATGATCCACATCTTGTTTTCTGAAAATGCATAAGATCTTAATGTCATGCATGTCATAATCACTTAAATTTGATTTAAACATCAACATGGCACAGTTACAAGCACCATGAACAAATTGTTGGCAATTCCTACATTCACATGCCAACATCAGTCTCTACAATATATTTTTTTTTTTAATCAAGCATTGATTTAAATGGTAATGATAAAAATCACTAATATGGGGAGTCTGTATCAAACTCCCAGTTTGTTAAATCTACCTACCATGTCAAACTGATGCAAACTAGGCCTACTGGTATGCTCTGCTTGGCCAAAATTTGTGGCAACTCGGTGATAAGACATCTCGCTATCAGTCCACCATCTGCTAGTCAATTAAATGCTATTTCCGGCTGGAGCTAATTACTCATTCCAATGGCCAGCAAAGAAAAACCTCATGTGAACCACAGCAAGAACCACTGGGACAGACAGGCAGGCATTCGAGTTTGACATGGTAAGTATAATATTAAAGTCCCCATTTTGGTGTCAAATACTGTACCATGTCAAACTGATGCAGAATTCAAAGCAAAAAGGAGGACGATACCTGCTGGTTCACATGGGGAGCCCTTGTAACAGTAACAGCTGTGTTAACAGTGACAAAGGGAATCTCCAAACAGCAGAAGGCTTCCTCCAAAACATACAACTGAGTACTGAAAGGTGGCCAAATGGTAATAGTGCGACCTCACGTGCTCTCAGAATCAAGCAGCTAAGGAAATGAAATCATCTTTGGTTCTAATTTGTGGGCATTCCGACAAGGCTTTCTAAACCACCTTGGGCAGGATTAGGAAGGAGGGAAAAGCATAAGCGATCAGCTTGCTCCACTCCAGAGGCCACCCCCATGAGTCCCTGGCACCTGGACCTCAAGCAAGGGAGAAAATCTGGCCAAGTAGGAGTGAGGTCCAGTCCAACTTCGGCGTCAGGTCTGCAGGCAAACCAACAAGCCAACAGGCTGGAGCCACCTGACACGCACAGGTGCTGTCCCCTGATACACAGGTGAGTGTCACACGTGCAGTACCCCCTTCAGTGGAGTATACAGGTGCCCATAAGAGAGGCACTGACAGCAGTGGAGGTTGTCCTGACCAACAAGTGCTCAGTCCCTCCATTCTCTGCAGTGGATGAATCCTGAGGGAGACACCAAATACTGGGGGCAAAGCAATGCTGGGCTGAGACCATGGGTAGAGGCTGAGGGGGTCGGGGGTGGGGGTGGGGGGGGGGCTGGTTCCCCACTAAGCCCAGTGTCCCAGGTGTGAAAACACCCCGTCACCTCCCAAGGGGCAGCGGAAGCTCCGTCCCTCCCCACTCAGCAATTTAAGCACCCACAGGGATGCTAGCTACTGAGGGGTAAGCAGTGCTGGGCTGTGACCAGGGTGCAGAAAGAGTCTGGCCCTCTACTCAGCCCAGTGTGTCCCAGATGCGAATTCCCACAGGGGTAGAACTGGGGGAATCAACCCATGGGCACCAACCAGAGGGTGCCGTGAGGACAATTTCAGCCACACTCGAGAAGGAGGGTGCTAAAGCTTCTCATCACAAGAGGTGGAGACCCATGCATGCTGGGACGGCACGAGCACTTACTAATCTCCTGACTGATGAGAACGGAAAGAAAAAGAAAAGAAGAAGAGTGAGAAGGAATTGGAAACAATTCAAAAACATCAAATTAGACGTCAAGAACTGATGCAAACATGTAACTGATATAAATTCAAAAATCAAAACATACCAGAAAACCTTATCAAACAAGAAGCATGCAAGAAAATAACATTCCAAATGCATAAAAAGGTTGGTAGAAACAGAGCAACAAGATAATGTACTTACCTTAGGAATGTTGGTCATTGTGAATGAGTTATTAGCTCCAGCAGAAAAGGTGTTTGATTGGCTACCACACAGCGGACTAATTGCGAGACATCATGATCATTGACTTGCTGAGAATTTTGGCCAAACAGAGCAAACCAGTATGCCTGGTTTCCATCAGTTTGACATGGTTAAGTATATGACACCAAAAATATAAATTTCTGTATAATACCTGCACACAAGACACACAGCATCACACTTGCAAGATGCTCAATACAGATATTCTAAATTTCTCAGAATTCCTTTAACTGGTTTATATAACTATTACTGCTGCTGCACAATATAAATTAAGAATTTACCCTTATATAAGTTGCAAGTACAAAGTGCAGAGAGAGACTGACAAACAAAGACAGAGAAAGAGACGAAACAAAGACCGAGTCAAGAACTGGCTTTAATTTCAAGTTAATTTTCTGAGGGTAATACTAATAAAGATAATGCTTTTTTCATCTTGCCCTCAAAAGGGAAACAGTAAAAGAAAACAAATGAGGCAGAC
>JAAQRG010306284.1:0-10000 GCA_011634625.1 Babylonia areolata | reverse complement strand
CTTATTTCAGAATGTTCTCCATGTTTTTGATTTTATTTTGTATTTTTCATCAGTACCAAACAGTACAAACAAAGAACGACCCTTGCTTATTTCCGCAGGCTTTTTATATTTGGTACCACTGACGTATACATACCCCCTCAGTCCAGTCAACCCACTGCCACTACAATCTGGCCCGGTATTTTCAAGTTCTGTCCAGAACTGAGGAACGTGAGAACTAACAAATCCGTAGATAATGATAACGATAACCCTTTTTATAAAATATATATCACAGCTCGAAGCTGCATTTATGGGCCCGTATCTTGATCACTGCATGTCCACCATCCCACCACACCATGTGTTTCAAGTCATTTCTTCTTCCCCAGAAACTGTACCGAGCCTCTGTGTGCGAATTTCCGACATAATGACAGGACTTATGATACACAACACAAATAGTGATCAGTCTTTTAACTCTATAGGCATCATCAAAAAAGCAAAACACGCCACCATTCAACAACAATTTTAGTTCAAAACTTTTCTGGCTGTGCGTGTTGTTCGGACAGCCCGCCATTTTCATTTGAAATTAGAGCAATGAATTTAGCCAAAATACAGATTGAACACAACACACTTAGAACCAAACATTAATATCTTATGGAATCTGAATCGTGTTTGAATGCAAAATTTAATTTCTAAGACAAACTAAGTCTGTATCATTTCCTTTTTGACGACAAATAATATGACTACGGAAATAGGATATAACCATCTTTTCCTCTGACATTGACCCCAGATAAATAAACTTGTATGTTGTCCTTATGCCTAGTACCGCAACTAAAAGTATACAAATACGAACATTAACGCATTATAAATGTTTCTTGTTCATTAGCATACACTCAGTAATTTCATTTAAGCTGTGTATTGAGAATGAATAACCGACAGGTTCAAATCTGGAAGGTCGACGCCATTGTGAATCGTCCAGAAAAGTCTCTGAAACGTGCCTTGAAAAAACGTCCATAAATAGACCTTAAACTCATGTATCTGGTAAAATTAAGAAAACTTCCTATTTACCTGGTCAAATATTATTAAAAGGCAGGGCAGTTGTTTAATTTCAAACGCAAATAGCTGAAAACAAGCAGTCGAAATATTCAGTAAGCGTAAAGAGAGAATGGGGGAAATGACGGGCGGATTCGATTTTGTGTTTTGTGGTGCTCAGAAAACAGCTTTATACTCGCTCCATACTTCTTTCCGAGACAAACAAATTGTATTAATGAATAGTTTGAAGTCCTTTGCACTTGTTAATAACATATTCACACTGACAGCATCGAGATACTGAGTGAAATAAATAATTTTGTACAACGAACTCGTTTCAGCTGGTCGTTAACTAGATATTTTTTTCAAGATTTCTTTTCACCAAGAGTAGATACATTCTCACTACATGGATCAAAAGAAAGGCAAATTATCGACAATTCCGGTGATATGCTATATATGGGTGTTCTTATAGTTTTCGGTGAAATAAAAGCCCTGAAACAAACACCAACAAACACAATTTTGCCAAATCGAGGCCTCGCGAGGGCCAGTTTGCTCGCGGCTGCGCGGCGCTGGCTTTGCAGTTCGCTCGCGCTGTATAAAGGGCGTTCGGCCACCGCGATTTTCATTCGCAGTTTTGTTCAGCTAGTAAGCAGATCTCTCCGCCTTCCAGCTACAACGCTCTACACCATGTCTGACGCCGCACCAGCCCCTGCTCCTGCCAAGAAGGCCGCCAAGCCCAGGAAGCCAGCCAAGCCTGCAGAGCACCCCAAGTACAACGTCATGATCGCCGCCGCCATCACCTCCCTGAAGGAGCGCGGTGGTTCCTCCCGCCAGGCCATCCTCAAGTACATCATGGCCAACTACAAGGTGGGCGTTGAAGCCACCAAGATCAACGCTCATCTGAAACTGGCCCTGAGGGCTGGAGTGAAGGCCGGCACCCTGAAGCAGGCCAAAGGCACTGGAGCTTCTGGCTCTTTCCGTCTGGGAGAGAAAAAGGTGGCTGCTGCCAAGCCCAAGAAAGCTAAGAAGCCCAAGTCTCCCAAGAAGGCTGCTGCCAAGAAGCCCGCTGCCAAGGCCAAGAAACCTGCTGCCAAGAAGGCCAAGTCTCCGGCCAAGAAGGCTGCTGCCAAGAAGCCCAAGTCTCCAGCCAAGAAAGCGGCCAAACCCAAGAAGGCAGCCAAATCTCCAGCATCCAAGAAGGCAGCCAAGCCCAAGAAGCCTAAGACTCCCAAGAAGGCTGCTGCCAAGAAGCCGGCCAAGAAGTGAAGTCTAGCTCTTTGCCTTCCTCCAACACCGGCCAGGGCCCTTTTTAGGGCCACCCTTCTCTTCCCAAGAGGGTTGGACATCTCGTTGCAAAGTTGATAATTTTATCTCTTCCTCTCCCGTCTCTTGTGCGTGAGGCGTTTGACATGACGCTTTTTCATTTAGAGATACTGTTGACATTTTAATCATTAAGTAACTTCTGTAAATAATACACAAGACTGCCTTTGTTGAACACTTGACATTCCTACTAGAAGGCTAGTGAGTTGTGTGTGTGACTGCAAATGGAATGGCAGTGCTCATGTCAGCTTCAATTCACTTTTTATATGTGTGTCTATATGCCTAGGAATATTTACTTTCAACATGCATAAAACAATACTTTCTTTTTAACACATGTCTGCCTGCAATATTCTGCACAAATGACCGAAAGAAAATTTTAAACAATAAAGACAGGAAAACATCAAAACATATTGAGTTATTGTCTCTCAAAAAGCAAGCACCTGTCTATGTCGGTCGGTGCGCACGCTCTGAGTTCGCACACGCATGTGTGTCGGTCACAGGGGGGGTGGGGGTTCAAATGAGTTTGATCTGACACTTCTTCATCCAAAAGTTTACTTGTTTGACTGGATTTGACAAAACCAATTTCTGTCTGGCAGGAGAAACATTTATTGATGCAGAGGGTGGAAGTTTGATCTAAGCATTTGTTTCTTATTTTGCATTTTACATTCTTTGCGAGGGTGTCTGGTAACTTTGATAACTTGTCTTTTATCAGGCTACTGTAAACTTTTTAGATGGGTTGGAGGGAGCCTTAGATCATTGGGTGTTTTTTTTTTTGTTTGTTTTTTTGTTGTTTTTGGTTTGTTTGTTTTTATTTAGGGGTGGGGTTGTTAGAATTAAATCTCCCCCACCCCCACCTTCTTTTAACTTTTGTTTTTTGCTGCTGGTATTTTGAGAATACTTAAATTTCCCCAAAGACAGGCCTGGATTTTCTGTTTGAATTGTATGTGTATTGGGGAGGGTGGTTGGGTTGGTTTTATTTTTGAGAACTCGACTTTCCTCCTTCCAAAGACTAGCAAGTGAAAACTGAGTATGGCTGCCTACATGGCTGGGTAAATAGTTATACACGTAATATGTTACATGTCTGTCTGAGCGTGTATGTGTGCGTGCCTGAAATATGACTGAATGACACAGGAAACGAATGATGAGCGCCCAGTGGCAGCTGTCAGTCGGCTCTACCCAGGTAGGCAGCCTGTTGTGCAAATGACCCCGTGCTTGTAAAGCGTAGCTTGGTCTCTGACCAAGAATAGATGCTATATAAATATCCATATCAATCAATCAATCAAAGTGTGTGTATGCGCATACAGTTTGACCAAGCGTATTCATGTCTGCTTGCTAAAGGCCTAACTGCCTGTGAGTGTGTGTCGTTCATGTGCTGGCAGATTCAAGTTTGTTTTATTTAACTCACAAGAAGCACAGAAGAATGCACAGTTGCTGTGAATGTCCACATTTGTTGCAAGAGAATTACTTCTGTTATGTAGAAAGAAGATCACACAAAGCAGAAATGTCTGCTGAAATTTCTTTGTTTTTGACAGTGCGTTTGTTTGCTGGCTAATTAGTAATATTAAGTGCATGTTAAAGGTTTGTGTGTGCATGCGAACATGCAGGTGTGCACTCTTTACACCAAAAATATTTTGTGTGTGCACATGGGCATTCTAGATATTTTCCTGTGTTAAAACAGCTGTACTCTTTCTGTAGTCAATTTTGTTAACTTCCACTTTTTCATCCACAATATTTTCTCAGAGAAATGAAGTCATGATGTAACTACAAATAAAATTATGCAGAAACCACACAATGATAAGGAAAAATTACAAAACAAATTTCTTTAGTAGCAGGTGTATCAATACTAATAACATTGGAAATTTTTTTTAAAGTTGACCAGAAGGAAAAAGAATGAAAGAGAGAGAGAGAGAGAAAAAAAAGGCTCAATGTTAGCTTTCTCTCTTTCAGTGGTAAACTTTCAGAACTGTGAAATAAACAAATTCTTTTAACCCTTTCACCGCCAAGCTCGCATTTATGCACAGGCGTGGTAGAGGACCCATGTCACTGAAAGGTGACTATTCATTGGTTTGTTATCCATGAACCTACTGCTCTTTATGTTCGGTGGTGGGATAGGCCACATTTGTTATACACATCGCAGGGGGAATCCCCAGCTATTCTTAGCCAGTCTTTTCTGTGTTTATACCACAAGGAAATTTTGTACCCTAAATTGACTGGCGGTGAAAGGGTTAAAAAACTGTCATCAGGCATGTGTTGTTTTACCTGTTCTATCACATTTTGAATAATATGGTTGCTGAGTGGATGGGCTGCTGGCCAAGGCAGCAAGAGCCCCAGGTTCAAATCTCACTAACCAGTGCTCTCCACCCAACTCCCGCACTACAACTTGAACATGGTCTGGGTGCTAGTGTTTCATATAAAACGATATAGAGGTTGTGTATGCAGCACACGCACAGGTTAGCTGAATCCTCTTCATTTCCTGCGACACACAATGCCACCACCGAGATCTCCACTGCTGGCTGTCTTCTGAAGTATTTGTATTTGTCTTTCTTTTTATCACAACAGATTTCTCTATGTGAAATTCGGGTTGCTCTCCCCAGGGAGAGCCGGTCGCTACACTACAGCACCAGTCATTTTTTTGTATTTTTTCTTGTGTGCAGTTTTGTTTTTCCTATTGAAGTAGATTTTTCTACAGAATTTTGCCAGGAACAACCCTTTTGTTGCCATGGGTTCTTTTACGTGCGCTAAGTGCGTGCTGCACACGGGACCTCAGTTTATTGTCTCATCCGAATGACTAGCGTCCAGACCACCACTCAAGGTCTGGTGGAGGGGGAGAAAATGTTGGCGGCTGAGCCGTGATTCAAACCAGCGCGCTCAGATTCTCTCACTTCCTATGCGGAGGCGTTACCTCTAGGCCATCACTGCACCAGTTCTCTCAATGAATATTGTATTAAACAATGAGACTGAGAGCTATTTTTCCCTTGTTGTGATGTGTTAAACATCAGTTATTCTGCAAGACATGCTCCTTTTTACGTTTTGTTCTCAAGAAATTTTCACCCCCTGCCCTTGTCTTGCGTAAGGCCCAGTTTAAAAAAAAACACCTAAAGACTACCCATTAGAAGTATGCATCCAATGTTGTTAAAAAGAACCCCATGAAGGCCAACATCAGCCCTGTATGTTTTTGTGATCATTTATTTTTAAAGGTAGTGACATTAACTTCAGCAGCATCAACATTTGCGGACACCATTTTGATTTATCCTGCCTGGAGGTTAAACTACATGACTGAGCTCCTCGGTAGTACAGTGGTCAGTATCCCTTCCCGTCATGTGGGAGACTGGGGTTAGAATTCCCCGCTGGAGAGATTTATCATGGAAGGTGGCAGGATAGTTAAGACACTTTTAACTCACTTAGTACGGACAGTCCTCTCTTCTCCTCTACACAGACCTCTCGGATATCCAGTGGGTGTCTGAATGACCCAACCTTTAGCTTCCGTCGTCAGAACTGTGGTATTCTTTGTCAACATTCACCTCCTCAGTATAAGAGTGTTCCACTTGCAATATTTTGATGATGGTAATTGGGATGAAACGCTGTTAACGTCGTCTCTTTCGCCATTCGTATGGAGAGAGTTAACTGCCGATGCAATAACCTTGAGGGTCTAGGTTCAAATCCTAGTTTCGCCCTTTCTCCCAAATCGTGTTTCGTCACAAGGATGAAGTGATAAACCAAGGTTCCATGTACAAGTACACACTTAGGGCACTGATAAAGAACCTACAGCAACGTAAGTGTTGGCCTTTGGCAAAATTCTACGGAAGAAATCCATCCCGATTGGTACACATATACATTTGCATGCACTCAAGGCCTGAATTGGTGTGCTGGGTTACGATGCTGATCTGACATCTGCTTAGCACATGTAGTGTAGTGTATATGGATTTGTTCAAGAGCAGTGATGCTTCCTCAAGAAACTAAAACATGACTGAGCGTGATTTCCTGATTTCCACGTGTCAGAATGAAGCCAAATTGTAAACTGTATTGTTAACTCACTCAGTACGGCCAGTCCTCTCCTCTCCTCTACACAGACCCCTCAGATGTCCAATGGGTGTCTGAATGACCCAACCTTTAGCTTCCGTCGTCAGAATTGTGGTCTTCTTTGTCAATGTTCACGCTTTCAGTGTAAGAGCCTTCCGCTTGCAATATTTTGATGATGGTAATTGGGGTGAAACGCTGTTAACGTCGTCTCTTTCGCCGTTCGTATGGAGTTAAGAGTCAGGTTTCACTCTTTGAGAGACTCTACTGTGTCTGTAATTGGCAGTCTAAAGTTTTATTGATGATACAGGTTCCGAAGGTTATGAATGCCATGTTGTTCAAGCTTTGGACTTCTATCACTGTAATGCAGGATTCATGGTTTGAATCCAAATAACACCTGATGGGTTCTGTTCAAGAATAGGTTTTTCTGCTTTATGAGGTTTTCATTTGTATGTGTTTGTGTGTTTCTGCATGACATGAATTTTATGTGTGTGTGTGTACATATAGATTGTCTAAATCCCATGTGTAGATGATTATGTGTGTGGAATATCATTTAATGTGCAAAAAATCATATCCACACATTATTCACCAATGCCAGTTTTCCGAGTGTTTTGGAAACATGAAGTTAATAAATCAAATATTCCTTTATTTACACACACACACAAGCACAAATCTCAAAAGCTGGAGAAACACCGACTTTTGTTTTCTATGAACATTTGGCACACACACACACACACACACACACACACACACACACACACACCACAACACACACAAACACACATTCACACACCATGCCATCCACGTCAAACAGAAAACAGTACACAGTTCAGCCTGATACCCATGTATCACACATTTTAATTTCATTTTCACGAGTCCCTTTCACCTTTATACACTGATGGTGTTTAATTTTCAGCCGATGCTGGTGTTTGATGATCGTCCACAACAGGTACTCACAGACAGCAACTTGCACCGCAATAAAGTCGCTCACAATTTCTTCAACTACTGTTGTCCCGAGGGCCTGCAAAATATAAATTGACAGATATATATCACATAAATATAAAAAACAAATTTTTTTCTATGCCTGCAAAATATAAATCAGACTGATAAGTAATAGAACGGCATGTTGTAGAAAACCCCTAGTGAAATGAGAAATGAATAAAATAGTATGGCATATTACAGAAATCACCTGGTGAAAAGATGAAAAAATAAAACAGTATGGCATGTTGTGGAAGTCTCCTGGTAAAAAGATGAATGGAAAAAAAAAATACAATAAAAATATAAATACCTCTCAAACTGGCAAAACAAAATTCAAATAGTGGTAGCAGTACAGCAAATGACTCCCCCCCACCACCTCCCCTTCCACTCCCCCCACAACCCCCACCCCAAAGAGAGAAAAACACACTCACTTTGCCCATTCTACATTGAGGATAAGATGATCGTAGCCGAATCCCGACACGCCAGCTATAGCACGCGCTGCGTCCTCCCTCCTGTGGAAGTTGATGAATGCAAAGCCCTGCACACAAAGGATCATTTCACGGTTGTTTGTTGTTCACAGTTTTTGCTTTTTAACCCAGTTATGTGTTGTTTATTATTCCTTATTTGTTGCTTATCGCCCAGCGTACTATACTGGGCCATAGCAGCAATTTAAAACACTGTCAACATTGATCCTATAAAACCTATAATAAATAAATAAAGAAGGAACTGAAAAAAAAGAAGAAAAAAAACCCCAAAAAACAAAACCATCAGAAAGAAAATATAGACAAAAGTAACCTGACTCATGCATGTAAATTTTGTACATGCAACATTGACCATTTTATCAATTTTTCATCAAACAATTATTTTTAAAAAGAAAAAAAAAAGAAAGAAAAAAAAAATGAAAGAAACTCCAAAACTTCAACACACAAAGTTCAATATCCCCTCCCCCCACCCCCTAGTCCTCAAAATTCCCTGAGAAAAAGAGAGCTTCTTTTTTTCTTTCTTTTTTTTACACAAAATTGTCTGACACTAAACAGGTTTATGCAATCACATTTAAGTTCTAAACTTTTGACACACTGATAAACACCTTTATTTTTGCCACACACACACTACCATGACACATGGTTGAAGCTATTCGGCCTTCAGTTCTGACCTTGCTCTGTCCAGTGACCTTGTCCTTGGCCAGGTAAATGCGCGAGATGGGGCCAAAAGGTCGGAACAACTCCTGAAGGTCAGACTCTCGCGTGTCCTCTGACAAGTTGGTCACACGGATGGTGGCCGCCTCATCTGCAACAACAAAAATCTCAACAATGAAGAGAGCACCAACCAAGTATTTCCTGTTGTGATAATAATGACGAAAATGCGAGAAACATCAACAAAACACCAATATTTTCCCTTTCTTTCTCTTGTATAAATGCTGATAATGCACTTTTATTTTCCTTTTATTTTTCTAAGGTTATAACTCCAATGTTCCCTTGTGGGATTTTGCCTGCATGGTTGTTTTTTACCCTGCCATTTAGGCACCCATACTCCCATTATCAGGTGGGTTTTTTTCCTTCCTTCTCAGTTCTCTTTACAACCCTTTCGATTCAGAAAAGCTAAGTATTTGCAATATATGCTTTGGGTTGATCAGTACATGCTAAAAATGTGTAACTAACAAAAACAGATAGAGGAAGAAGATTAGATAAATCGAACAGCCAAGATACCGTTGCAAGTAAGCACATAATACAGTACAGGAATACCTTCCTGCAGCTAAAAAAAAAAGCACACGACAAAAACAACTGCTTTCAATGCATCCAACATATGTCTGCAGAAACAGTGGGGTAGCAACGCCTAGGTAGTGAGAGAATCTGAGTGCGCGGGATTAAATCTCACACTCAGTCACCACCCCCACCCTCCACTAGACAATTTAGTGGTGGTCTAGATGCTAGTCATTCGGATCAGACAATAAACTGAGGTCCCATGTGCAGCATGAACATGCCGCCCACAGAAAATCCAATGGCAACAAAAACATTGTCCCTGGCAAATTTCCTAAGAAAAATCCTGGGGAAAATAAAAAAGGTGGCACTGGGGAGTGCAGCCCAAATTTCACACAGAGAAATCTACTGCGACAAAACTATCTCATTATAGTTTCAGTTGTCAATTTCTCAAGGAGGCATCACTGCGCTCAGACAAATCCATGAAGTAATACACTCCACCACAGCTGCTATGCCTGACAAGCAGTATAACACAGTCAGGCCTTGAATGCAGGCATATCTATATTTATACACCTATAACAGTGGATTTCTTCTACAGATTTCTACCAGAGGACAACACTCTTGTTGCCAAGGGTTCTTTTTCAATGTGCCAAGTGCATGCAGCTCCGAATGACTGGACGCTCAGTTTGATTTTCCAGTCAGTCTCGGGAGAAAGGGCGAGACCAGGATTCAAACCCAGGCCCTCACAGACTCAGCACTGGTAGATGAACATCTTAACTCAACCATTCTGTCACCTTCCTCAATACAAAGCAATAGTTATTTCACTACAAATCACACTGACCTTTCCTCTGGTTGGCCATGGACTCTCCTCTCCCCTTGCTGGCCCCGTCTCTCAGGCTGGGAGGGACATACTTGGAGCCCCCGGTGGGCTTGGGACCTGCGGCAGCGCCACCTGTAGTGGGTGCCGGAGCCTCTGAAGGCTTCCG
>JAAQRG010306269.1:2500-15725 GCA_011634625.1 Babylonia areolata | reverse complement strand
TGTTGGGTTTGTTGTTGTTGTTGTTGTTGTTGTGTTTGCTTTTGGGTGGTGGTGGTGGTGGTGGTAGGGGTTAGGTGTTGTTGTTTTCTATCCTTCTTCCAAGGGAATGTAGGAAGAAGAGATGAGACGTGTTTCCAGGCACTCACACTCTGTGCATTTTAGTTGGACCTGGAGGGTTCTGCTGTTGTGTCAGCTGCCTGAGTGCTCATTCATTGCAGTGTAAGGTTGACACATGTGACCGGATTTCGGCTGTAATTTGCTCTGGCGCTGACAGTGTTGCCAGGTTGTTAGCTGGAAAGGCTTGACGCAGTCTGCACTGTTGATGATGGAAATTAGGATGTTTTACTTTCCGCCGAAAGAGAGATCACTGTACAGTGTGACGGTAGTTATGTTTTCACCTATATGTGCACATGTGTGTATGCATTACGTTTAGGTATGTGTGTGCCTTTTTCGCAGGAGTTTTGAGTCGTGCAATGATTGATGCCTATTTCTTTATGATTGTTTTCATCATGTTGTATCGCTGTGGTGGGGAAAATGTTTGGAGGTGGGGGAGTGAGGCAGTGGAAGAGAAGCACAGGCTCTGTTTTCATCCGTCAATCATTGTGGTCAATGTTTGAATTGTTCAGAGTCAGACTGGTCTAACTGAAATTAAAAACCCAGCTGGGGATTTCAATGTCGTTTTACAAATCTCAGGGCTGTTTTAAATCAAATGTAATATGACCAAGTCTCGAATAAAACAACAAAAAAACAAAAACGAAGGCCGTACTTAACTTTAATAACATCCATATACGTTCGATACATAATCAGAAAGAAAACGAAAATAACTATAAACCGCCTTCTTATATTGTTTTTTTTCCTATGCAGAACAAAACTGGTCGATCTACATACAGACCGGTTGGACTGCATAATAAATGATGAAATGATACCATCTTAGTAAACAGAAACAAGAGCGGCCTGAGTAGAGATGAATCTATATATTGGTACACTATAGATAGGAAAAAAAAAACAATAGATATAATGATTTCAAATTATTGCAAACAACAGATATCCAGTTCAAAACAACAACAACAGATTTGGCATTATTTGTCTCAGAACATTTCAGGTTAGACCAGACTGTCCCCGATCCATTCACCAAGCTTTTTTGTGTGTACGTGTGGTTTATCCGTTCTTCAAGTTCCATTGTGTACATGTATCTGTTCATCAAGCTCTTTTGTGTGCATCTATCCGTTAATCTGGTTCCTTTATGTACATGGGTTTTTCCGTTCAACAAATTTCTTTGTGTGCGTTTGTCTGTTCATCAAGCTCTTGTGTGCATCTATCCGTTCTTCAAGTGTCTTTGTGTGCATAAGTTTGTCCGTTCTTCAAGCTCTTTTGTGTGCATCAATCCGTTCTTCACGTGCCTTTGTGTGCATTAGTTTATCCGTTCATCAAGCTCTTTTGTGTGCATCAATCCGTTCTTCAAGTGTCTTTGTGTGCATAAGTTTGTCCGTTCTTCAAGCTCTTTTGTGTGCATCAATCCGTTCTTCAAGTGCCTTTGTGTGCATTAGTTTGTCCGTTCATTAGTCTCCTTTGTGTGGGGTTATCCGTTCACGAAGCTACTCTGTGTAGGTTTATACATTCATCAAACTACTCTGGGTACGTTTGTCCATTCACCAAGCTAATCTGTTTAATCATCCATCAGGCTACTGTACATGCATTTATCCATCGCCCAGGCTACTCTCTGCACGCTTATCCATTCATCAAGCTACTCTGTGTGCGCTTAATTCTAGCAAACTGTGTGAGTCAAGGGAACGAGTGAGTGTAACGTTGGTATTTCGTGATGTTCAATTGTCTGGTGTTGCCAAGATGGTATGGACTGCGCTTAACAGCGTGCCAGCCTCGTCTGTCATTGCCATTCCGCAGCGGAAGAGGTGTGCTGGAATACCGTTCTGTTGCGGCATTGTTACAGTACTAAACGTTCCTGTTTCGTGCGCCGCTGTCGTAAATTAGTGTTCGTGGAATTGGTTGTCTTGCGAAAGTGCGTGGTTGTCTTGTAGACAAAGTGGTGTATGTATAGTTCTCTCTCTCTCTCTCTCTCACACACACACACACACACACACACACAAAAACAAACGCCCCGGGAGGTGGTGGTGGTGGGGGGGGGGGCGGGGGGGGTCACCCCATGGAAATATTATGTCATGCAACATCGCACCTGGATCAGTCGGTGTGTGTGTGTGTGTGTGTGTGTGTGTGTGTGAATTATTGTGGTCTGTAATGGTTCTCTTCGTGCCACAAACTGTATTTATGACGCAGGGCTGTTGGTCATTATCATTCGTGATGATATGTATAATATATATATAATTATGTGTGTTATGTGCCCAGTTTCACATTGCTTACACTAATGACCTCTCTTTTAGTTTTGATTGATGGTAACGTCTGATTTCTAGACAAGCTCATTACCTGATTTCAGGCAGATAGGTAGTGTATGGTTACTGCTTTGCAAAATTACGTAACGATACTTTCGCTCGTAACTGTGGTTTATTCCTACTATTGTGACACCTTAGTTTGTTCGGATCATAAAGTGAGAATAACAGAATGTCTAAGCTTTTCTCGGTTTACGTACGGTATGATTGCATCGTTATGTCAATGTGACTGTTACAGAACATATTATGTTAAGTTAATAGCAAAATTGCTGTTTGAGCATGGTATAATTTCTTGTTCCAGATATCTCGTATTCCTCTTTTCATTATTTCAATTTAAAAGATGTTTCCTTGTCGAATCTTTTCTAGCGTTACAAATACTCTTAATAATCAAAGACCTAATAAAAGGCTGTTATGGTGGACTTTGATTTCCACAGTTAGTAAACAAACAGATAATGAAACTTACAGCCCAAAGAAGGTTTTTCAAAGCAAAGAACAAATAGGCAAAATCAGTTTTTCGATGTGTACAAGCGCGTAGGTCTTCACAACTAAAATAAGTCCCTGGAAAGAAATAGCTTACTTTATTCGTCTTCGGCATTCTTTGGGCAGCCCATTCCTTTGTACGAGTGCGCAACCACTGTTGTAGCCATGTCCCACTTTCTTTGGTGGTTTTTAGTCAGTGTGTTCATGTTTACATACCACAATGGATAGAGACGTGAATTAAGTAATCTTTTACGTTTGTATTTGGTCCGCGTGCGTACATTGTACGTAGAGTAGGTGAAGGTGCTGCCGAAATGTGCCGCGCATCTCCGAAGTCGGAGATGTCTATCCCTTAGTCATAAGGACCTGTTAAGATTCGAACCACATATATCAATGTTCTGTATTTTGATGTAATTCTTAAGAATTGATCACTCAGCTAGCAAAAACTCCCCTGACCCCCCACCCCCTCTCCCCCATGCCCCCTTTTTCTTGTACATCATCATTCCAGTTTCACACTGATATAATTTACTTCAAAAACATAATGGCAAGCGCGAATAAATCCAGGCATGCTATGTAGTGTCGCAAATACAAATGCTGTGTCAATTATAGCATTGCTATGTTGTTGCTCATTCGAACAGTAGTTCGATTACATAATGCTGGTGGTATATTAACGATTGTCAATGCTATTATTGCTTACCTCATATGATTGCTAGTATGTGTTTATTCGTCTATGACCTTCAGTATGATATACAAGCTGGAGATATTGATGACTGCAAAATTAATGCTACTGTTGCAGAATTAATAGAATTGCTCTGTCGTGCTTGATCCAAAAGTAGTTAAGTGTTACAGCAATGTTGATGTCATTAACGCTTGACAGTCATAGGGTAAAAGGAAAGGACGTTCCTTCTTTTCGTGTTATAGTTTGCTGTATGTGCATATATGATATATGTATGTTTTGTTTATTGATAGTCTCGCTAGACAGTATTCTTGTCTGTGTGCATAATTTTCTACCATGTTTTCTCCTTAATTTGTTATTCCTTTTGGGACTTTTTTCTGTCTGTCTTTCTCTTCGTTTCTCTCTCTTGTTCTTTCTTTCTTTCTTTCTTTCTTACTTTCTGTCTCTCTCTGTCTGTCTTTTGTTTGTTTTTCGATCATTTGTATTACATTGGTTCACCTTCTTCAGCTTTTACATTTTTGTTCTGTTTTGTTTATGATTAGTATATGTGTTGATTGGTCCTGCAAGCTTTTTAGCTCCTGCTGATCCCTGCTACATGTTTTGTTGGGTTTTTTTTTTCTTCTTCATCTTCCCCCACCACCACCACCACCACCACCACCACCACCTCACCGTTTTTAGCTACACTGGCCACTGCAGAAGTGTGAGGTTGCCTTGCCGCTCGTCACAACAACTCTGTGGCTGTGGTCAGACACTCTCCACGTTCGACTTCCTCAGCTGCCAGAAAAAGAGACTTTCTACTACAACTACTACCACCACCCCCTTCCCCTTCCTTATACCTACCCCTACCTACCTGTCTAAAATCCTTCCATCCCTATCCCCTCCTCCCATATCATCCATTCCCTGCTGGAGCCAGAAGAGCAGTGGTGAGGTGAACGGGCCAGGAAATTTGACCAAGCTTCCGTGTCATCTGCTAGTGTTGCTACTGCTACTGCTGTCACTGCTGCTAGATCATCATCTGTAGCTGGCAAGATGGCGGACGATATGGTTGAGCCTAGTAAGTTTTGTGTGGGGGAGGGGGGGGGGCGGGGTGTTGTTTTTGTTGCTGTTGTTGATCCTTTTTTTTTTTTTTTTTTTTTTTTTTGTTTGAGGGGTGGGAAGGCTTGGAGGGGAGGGGGGTGTGGAGGGGGGGGAGAGGGGAGAAGGTGAGTATAGGTGGCTTAGAGAAAATACCTTTGTTGTTTTTTGTTGTTTCCCTTTTTTTTGAGGGGTGATGGATGAGCATGTTATTATGTTTGTGTGTTCGTGTGTGTGTGTGTGTGTGTGTGTGTGTGTGTGTGTGTGTGTGTGTGTGTGTGTGTGTTTGGCATGTCCCTTGAGAATTAGATGCTCTGTTTGCATGTCTTGCATGAAACTGCTTACATGTTTAGGAATCATTAAGATAGATAGTGGTGGCACAGGCTTTATGGAGGTGATACGTCAATGTCTTCTCGTTCTCTCCTCTCTCCTCTTTCTCTACGTCATTGATTGTCTGTCCACCTGTCTGTCTTTGTCTATTTCTGTCACACACACACACACACACACACACACACACACACACACACACACACACAAGCATGCACTCTTATTTGCGCGCGTGCTTTGTGTGTGTGTGTGTGTGTGTGTGTGTGTGTGTGTGTGTGTGTGAGTGTGTATGAGTGTGTGTGAGCGGGATGGGGAGGGGGATCGGTGGAAGGTGATAATCGGAATGGCGGATACTTACACACCTTCGTAAATCTTCTTTTTGATGAATGGGGTTTTAGATGCTGGTGCTGCTGTTGCGAGTTGCTTGTGTTGTGTTCCATCATGATCGCGATAACTGATATGGCATTCCATTCCAAGCGCGTCTTAAGGTTATTTACATGGGCATTGCATAGGGAAAGCAGTGTTCAGTTTGCCCTTTGTCTTATCCATCTCTTCTCCTTGTTTCCCTCCTCCTGGTCTGAATTTTCTTCTTCTTCTTCTTCTTCTTTTTTTAAAGGAGAAAAAGAGAAGAAAAATGAGGCTCGTTTAAGTTGAAAGAACCTTAATGGGGGAAGGAAGGGGGAAAAAAAAAGAAAACTCACCTCGGTCAGAATTGGGTTGGTAAATTGTAGTGAGTGAGGTTCCTTTGTTCTTGAGCTTCATTATTCGAACGTGCGTGTGTACATGCACATTGATGATCTTTCTGCTTCTCCTTCTCTCTATCAGCACTCTCTCTCTCTCTTCCTTTTCCCCTCTCCTCTTTCTCCTTCCCTCTCTCTCTCTCTCTCCCTTCTCTCTCTCTATGGCCTTTCTGAATAATACGTCTACGTCCATGTCTACGTCTACCTCTCTCTCTCCCCAACCTCTCTCTCTCTCTCTCTCTCTCTCTCTCTGGCCTATATAAATAAAACGTGTACGTCTATGTCTACATCTGTGTCTCTCTCTGTGTCTCCCTCCCCCCCTCTCTCTCCCTCTCTCTTGTTGTATTTGCTTCTTACTTTGTGTCGATCTACAAGACAGTAATTTACAATACATTTTAGCTACCATACAAGGAAACCCTATTTCGTGGGCAGATTTCAAACCATACTGTGGGAGTGGTGGTGTTGGTAATGGTGTTGGTAATGGTGTTGGTAATGGTGGTGGTAATGGTGTGGTAATGGTGTTGGTAATGGTGGTGGTAATGGTGGTGGTAATGGTGGTGGTGGTGGCGATGACGTGTCAATAGTTGCTGAGTGTGTCCTTGTGGAATCGAACTATCCACTAACGTCTACAATACTTGATGGTTTGTTGTTTGGTTTGGTTTTTCTGCACCGTTTGTCAGTGTGTGTGTGTGTGTTTGGGAGCACAATGTCTGGAGTGTAATTAATACACTGATACTGGTATTCTTGCACTTTTGGTATTCCGCTTCTGATGTGCTCAAATGCACACTGCCTGTTCATACTCACTCCGCCCCCGCCCCCCCCCCGCCCCCCACTCCCCCATCCCCTCTCACCTTCACCCCTAATTCGCCTGTAAGTAGAAGCCAAGTACAGGTTATATATATATCTCTACTGCCCATCACTAAATTCGCCACGAGATTTGCTTAAGGGGAAACCCACATGGTTCCATTCATTCGAATGAATGCAAGAACGAGGCCTTGTTATCTCTGAACTTCTTACGTTACCCACGCACTTTCGCGATTACACTCAGGCCAGTGAAGAATAAAACATCAGTCCATACTTGCGGCCACATTTTAATCTGACACATAACTCGCTGTTTGCTTCGGATAGATATAATAGTTATCGTCGTGCGTGGACAGAGTTTTTTGTTGTTGTTGTTGTTTTTCAGGCCGTGGGATTGCGGTGGTCCCGTGTGCAGATTGTACGTAGCTCACGTAAAAGAACTCATGGCAAGTAAAGGATTGTCCATGGCAAACTTTTGTAGAAAAAATCCACTTTAATCATAAAACAAACGATAATGTCACTTCGTGACAGAAAACGAAAGTGGGATGGGAGGGGTGGGGGTGGTACTGCATTTTGCTGGAAAAAACAACAACAATACATTAGAATACAATGCAATACAATGCATTGCAATGCAATAAAATGAAATACAACAGAACACAATGCAATGCAGTGCAATGCAATGCAATGCAATACAGTCTTTAGTCGCTGCAGCCATTCCAGGGTCTGGTGGAACTTACTAAAACAAGAGGCAAAGCCTTCAAGGCTCACTTGTCCTTCGCTCTTTATCCAGTAAAGGATTAATGAGGAGAAAAAAAAGATATGTAAAAAATCGTTAAAAAAAAGTGCTCTGTATTAAATATGATAGATAAGCATGGGAGAAAAAAAAGAAAAGAAAAAGAAGGCATGCGCGCAGGATCGAGCCACACATGTTCAGTTCCGATGCAAGCAGACTAATCCCAAAGGCTGCGGCACATCTGAAGTCAAATGACTAAATTTAAAGCTTAAAGCAATGTTGGCGTTTAAATCCTCCTGTGATAAATAGATGTGATTGTAGTGGACGTAATCACGCCGTTTAAATCATGTTGTTGTTTTTGTGTGTGTGTGTGTGTTTTATTTTATTATTTCTCGATTATTCTTTTATTTTGGCGGTAAAGGAGACGTTGCCATCTCCTTCAAGCACATCGCAACACATAGTAGATATCTAGATCTGCACAAACCAGTCTGCTGGGTTTGTTCCAATGTACCTTTTATTTACCTGTGTGCAAGCTGAATTGGTAGCGGAAGCAGTATTGACTTGAAGTTGTGTACCTTGTGTATGGAGAGAGTTACCATTCAGCGTCCACTTTAGAATATTTATATGCAGTAAACACGCCGATGGTGTGGTTAGTGTCACTGTAAGTGTTCTGTTCAGAATTCGTGTTTCTTTTTCCTTTTAATTGTGAACAAGAAACACGAGGTCATGTCGTCTTCGAAAACAACCAACCTTCTAGTCCACCAAACTCAGTGGAAAGCGGTTTTTAGAATTTTCGGATTTCGGAACGCGTCTCAACGAAATAAACCGTTAACGAATCGGAACTGCGGCTTAATTCGGGAGACCTGGAACTTGTTATTGGCATGACCGTGAAGATTTATTTTTTCATACTATGTTTAAGCCAATTTTGGTATTGGCAGACAACGTATTTCCAGAGAAAATGGCAATGTTAAAGTTAACCACGGATACACAGACACAGACGCGCGCGCGCGCACGCACGCACGCACGCACACACACACACACACACACACAGAGAGAGAGAGAGAGAGAGAGAACCGAGCACCGGGTTAAAACATTGACTCACTTTGTTTTCTCAAGTTATTCACACAAAAAAAGAAGAAGAAAAAAAAGTTGGTTGTGGAATGATTCATCAACGTTTGTGAACGTCTGGCCGTTATTTTTCACATGGTCTGATCCTCAGTGTTCCGACTTGGCGTGTGCGGAAGTCCTGAAAATACATCTGTCTTTCTTTTTATCTGTTATCCGCCTGTCTCTTTATCTAGATTTGTCTGTCATCTTCTCTGTCTCTCCCAGTCCTTCTGTCTCTCTACACTCACCCAGTATACTATAAAAAAATATATATATATATATATATATATATATATATATATATATATATATATATATATATATATATATATAAAGAAAAAAGAAACAAGAGAAGCAAGGCCTTCAAGACTCACTTGTGATACGCTTTTAAAAAAATCCAAGCTTTTTATGTATTGAGTATAATTTCAAAATGTAATGTTTAAGTTGAGAAAGATCAGTTTAAAGTAAATTAAGTCCCCTAGCATTAATTACAGAGTAATTTCCCTTTTTTACTATCTGCACCAAAACGTTTGCAAAATAAATAAAACTTACATGCTTAGCAAAAGATGTTCCTGTTTGAACAAAAAATGATAATATTGACTGCTCTTGTTGTTGGGTCAGAATATCAGATCAAAGTGCCAAGTTTAGAGAATGCAAAAAATATGAATATAACAGTAAATTCAGTTTGCATATAATTAGGCTTCTCTTTTTTTTTGTGCCCATCCCATAGGTGCAATATTGTTTTAAGTAAGATGACTGGAAAGAACTGAATTTTTCCTATTTTTATGCCTAATTTGGTGTCAACTGACAAAGTATTTGCAGAGAAAATGTCAATGTTAAAGTTTACCACGGACACACACACACACACACACACACACAGAGAGACAGACAACAGAACACCGGGTTAAAACATAAACTCACTTTGTTTACACAAGTGAGTCAAAAAATCAGACCCGTCTTAACGCCGACACATAAAATACAGAAAAAAAATGTCAGAACTAACCAACCAGGGAACACAGCAAGAAATAGATGAATAAACAGATAAATGAATGAAAGAATAGAGAAAGAAAGAAAGAAAGAAAGACAGAAAGAAAGAAATAGAAAGAAAGATAACCCAAACAGCCGTGTTATGAATGGCAGCACTTCAGAAGCGCATCCCACGACAATTGAACGTGTGTAATATATGACGGCGGCCTCGCAGCATCCTTAAACCCTGAAGGTTCCATCCTCTTCTTTCTCCTCCTCCTCCTCCTCATCATCATCATCATCATCGTCATCAGCTATCACCTGCAGACAGACTTGGGCAGAGTTCCAGGTAGCACAGGAAGACTCCTAATTGTTTAGTGTGGGACGTAATTAGCCCTGATGGATGCTCGCAACGCACAAATATACTGCCGTCCTAACCGGTGGTCGCCTTTCAGCCTCAGAACGACGAAGCCAGTTTGTTGCTTCTTCCCAGAGGGTTTGTGATATGTGTTTGTCAATTTTGCAGTGTTTGTGTGTGTGTGTGTGTGTGTGTGGGAAGGGATGGGGGGGAATGGAGTAGTGGGGGAGGGAAGGGGGAAGGGCATGAATTGCATGCTTGCACCTGGTAGTGTGTGCATGTGTGTGTGTGTGTGTGTGTGTGTGAGTGTGTGTGTGTGTGTGTGTGTGTGTGTGTGTGTTTGCACTAGTAAATGCTTAGACTGGATCTGCATGTCCGCGAGTACGCACGTCCGTGTGAAAATAATCATTGAGCTGCACGTGCTGAAATAAAAGAGAGGCGGAAGAGAGAGAGAGCGAGAGCGAAACACACAAAGGTGTGATGCAAATGTAAATATTGAATGGGTGGATGTTAGGGAGACAGAGCGGAAAGAGCGAGGGAATGACAGAGAGAGAGCGAGAGAGAGAGAGAGAGAGAGAGAGAGAGAGAGAGAGAGAGAGAGAGAGAGTATGTTTATCTTGCAAACGGAGAGTTAAACAGCGGATGCAGGTAGGTTATGTTTGTTTCTCATCTTTTTTTTTCTTCTTTTCCTCATTGTTTGGGTTTGTATTTTTTTTGTTTTGTTTTTCCCCCGGACGCAGAGACATTATGAAAATAATGAAGCACAAATAGAAGCAGGAGCGACGGGGTCTCAAAGGAAACCGTTTAATTAAGCTCCTGTTGACGTCCGCCGCTAAAAAATCTGGGGATTCCACGGACAAAACCTGCCAGGCTTAATTTATCATCATGATTGACGTCAACACCTGCCGCTGTTCTACACATGCGTTCTATAATGGAATCCAAACTGATTTTCTCGTGGAGCACTTTAACTGACATATTCCATTTCTTTTGTATATATGCTTCGTTGTACGTGAGAAAATAGGGGGATGGGGGGAATGAGGGCGGTTGTAGTTGTGAGTAAACTCCCTTCCAACATTTATTTCCTCCAGGTGGTTCTGTTGAGGTCTGAGTTTGGAAAGAGTAATCAGCTTTTGAACTTCTGACAGGTTTTGAATCAGGCTTCCCACTCCCTGAAGAATAATGTTGTTAACTGTTATGACGAGTTAGCTGATTGATCGCTGAATGACTTCTTATAACGAATTAGTTAACTGATTGATTATTCATCGAAGAGCATGTGACAATACCAAATGCCATCATCATACACTTTCAGAAATCTGTGCCATCGTCCACAATGGACTGCAGAGAATTTTGTTTTTGTTCGTTTGCACAGAGCGGAAAGCGCAATCATTATAGCGTTCTCTTGAAATTCCGATTTTTTTTTTTTTTTTTTTTTTTTTGGGGTGGGGAATGGTTTTACAGTTTCCTGACAACTTTAATTTAAAGTACATAAGAGCTGCCATTGGTACAAATACGAGAACAGAAAATCAATTTGAATGTGCATTACTCTTTGTTTGTTTTTTTGTTTTCTTCTTCTTTTTATTTTTTTTTAATTTTCTTTTTTGGTGGGGTAGGGGGTAATTTTATTCATCTGGTTCAATTTTCAATGTCACTTTCTCAAGGTGGCGTCATTGCGTTCGGATAACTCCATTAAAAAAAAAAAAAAAAAAAAATATATATATATATATATATATATATTATCTACACCACATCTCCTGCGCAGATGCCTGACAGCAGCATAACCCGACGCGAATGTCAGACCTTGAGTGCATGCATATATATCTATGTTTGTTTACCCATCAGAGTGGATTTCGTCTATTTTTTATTTTTATTTTTTGCCAGAGGACAACACTCTTGTTGCCATTTTTGTCCAGTGCGCCAAGTGCTTGCTACACATGGAACATCGATTTCGAATGACTAGACGCTCGGTTTGATTTTCCAGTCAAACTTGGGAGGAAGGGCGAAAGCGGGACTCGAACCTAGACCCTCACGGACACGGTATATGCGTCTTAACCATTCTACCCAGCCCCCTCCTACAGAGCACTGAGCTTATATATGATAGTCAGTCGTGTCCGACTATGACCATCAGAACAGCAGAGGAGGCAACTGCTGTTCCGACTATTTGGGCTAGAATTTGATTATAGGGGAGAGTGTCTTGCCCAAGTACATCCCCACTCTCTCGGCCAAGAGGGTTTTAGGACAGTCGGCGTTGGGATGGTTCCCAAAGTCCAACTAGCCCACAAGGCTGCAGCACTAAGAGCCAGTGCAATTTTGCCTCCTAGTTTGAGAGCTATAGTCCTTCACAAAAGACTAAGCTGTAAATGGTTTCCCATTGACTGGAGAAACCATTAGACCACGTATATATACACATACACTTGGAGTTGCGTGTACACTTAAAGGTGCAAGAAGTACGTGTTTTTTTGTCGCTGTGTTCGGGTTTCTTTATTTACCATTGGACACCTCTGTACTCATTGAATCGTCTTTTAAAATGAAATGACTGAAAGACAGAGTTGTGTGTTTCGATTTTTCTTTCCAGTTCGAAGAAATACTCTGCAGTTTGACAGATAAATACAAGGCTATCTGAAGTTGCAGTGGTGTGTTTCAACATTGAAAAGAAAAAAAAGAAGACTTGTTTGGCTTAGAAATCACGCGTCGTGTATATTTCAGTGCTTCAGGGGGAAAAGTGGTCAATGTCCATTAATCAAGACCACAGCAGGGAAATGTTATCGTCTGAGAAATTACCGTTCTCAGTTAAAAGATTTATAAGAGCAATGATGAGTAGGTATATTGTTGCTTTATTTTAGATCATACCAAAGCAAAAAAATAAATAAATAAATAAATAAATAAAATAAAATAAATAAGAATACATATTAGGACACTTTGTTTGCCACTGAAACATCACAACAGTACCATGCATGAGCTCATGATCGATTTCCGCGATTCGATGTAGGAGTCCCCCCGAAAACGGAGTATGGCTGCCTACATGGCGAGGTAAAAACGGTCATACACGTAAAAGCCAACTCCTGTACATACGAGTGAATGTGGGATTTGCAGCCCACGAACGAAGAAGAAGACGAAGAAGATGTAGGATTTTTATCATGTCTCTGAATGTCTGTCTGTTGCTCTTTCTTACTTTTGTCTCTTTCTCTGCCTCTGTCTATATCTGTGTGTAGTCTGTCTGCCACTCTCATTCCAGAACTGAGTTAAAGTCATTGATATCAAGTTGTTCAGCGGACGTGTTTTACCAGATAACAGTAAACCACTTTTCACTTTTCTGTCTAGACGTTCGTCTGACTGTCCTTTGACTGGTAAACTGACCGAATGATTCACTATCACAATGCTATGTTCATGTGAATGATTTCCGTAACCATGTCTTTATTTAACAGATAAGTGTGCCTTTAAACTTTTCTCGACATCTGTATAGATACATTTCATCATAACACGATATATTATTTTCATCGACTTAACAATGTCTATGATGCCTCAATAAATAAATCCGTCATGATAATGTCTTTTTATTTCACCATG
>JAAQRG010306259.1:0-15232 GCA_011634625.1 Babylonia areolata | reverse complement strand
TGATTAACAGGATGAACGCATTTCTTTCTGTGCAATGTTATTGATCGACTTCCCCCTATCCCCTGCTCTCTCTCTCTCTCTCTCTCTCTCTCTCTCTCTCTCTCTCTCTCTCTCTCTCAATTCTCGCTTATTTTCTGATGAATGGTCTTGGTCGATAATCGACCCGTACATCAAACAAGTAATTTTAACATTCCAAGCAATTATATGGCATATTGTTACCAAATATGTGAAGGAAGTAAAGTTCATTGTTGTTTCACTATTATTGCATTAAACACACACACACACACACACACAACACACACACACACACACACACAAAACTACTGGAAAAAAAAGAAGAAGAAAGTTTTGGCACGCTTGAATATGTAATGACCAAAACTCGCTGAGGATCAGACAAAGAACACATTGTGATAAGAAAGAAAAACATTCAAGACAAAATGGTCAAAGCATGTTCTTTGTCAAGAAATCAATACCCCCCCACCCCCCTCCGAAAATAAGATATAAAAAAGTCTTTCGTGAAAAGGTTGATGATGGAGTCTCCCGTCGGACCGACAGATGAGTAGGCAGGCAGGCTTATCTGTCGGTGTGTGTCCTCATATGGGAGAAGAGGCCGATTCTGGATGCGCAGCACTTCCCACAGGTGTTGCAAGGGAAAACGTCTCCAGAAGTTGAGCCCTGCTTCCTTTGCTCACGCTTCTCCTTAATGGCCAGCGTTCTCTTGTTTTCAAACGTCTTTATGCCACTAGAGCACAGCATCCTCCAGCAAGAGCGGTCAAGGGCATCAGTTTCTCATGAAGCAATGTCTATGTTACAGACTTTGAGGTTTGTCTTTTAAGGTGTCCTTGAAGCGCTTGCAGGGTCTTCCAAGTTCGCGGTGGCCTTCCTTCAGCTGGCCATACAGGAGCATCTTCGGGATCCTGCTGTCTGTCATGCGGTCAACGTGTCCTGTCCAGCGTAGCTGGCACTGGATCAGCAGGCTTTCGATGCTGGGCAGGCCGCTCCTCTCTGGGACCTGGAGGTTGGAGACCCTGAGTTGCCACTTTAAGCCGAGGATCTTTCGTAGGCATCTCTGGTGAAACTGCAGTACAACAAGGTGGTCAGCACAACAGCTCTGTAGGTTTTGATTTTGGTGCTGAGCCTGATGCCTTTGTTGTTCCACAGCCTGTTGTTGAGTCTGCCAAAGGCGGAGCTGGCCTTGGCGATGCGCAGCGTCACTTCTGCATCAAGGGCTCCGTTGCTGCATAGGGTGCTGCCCAGGTAGCAAAACTTGTCGACTGACTTGATCTCTGTGTCATCGATCTTGATTGCAGGTGGGGTTCTGTGAGCTAGCTGGTTGGTACATGGACTCGGTCTTGCTGAGGCTGATGGTGAGTCCAAAACGCCTGCAGGAGGTTGAGAACCTGTCCATAATGAACTGCATGTCCTCATGGGTGTGTGCAGCAAGTGCGCAGTCACCAGCGAAGAGGAACTCTCTCAACAGTGCCCCAAACACCCTGGACCTGGTGTGGAGTCGCCGCAAGTTGAAATGTTTGCCATCTGTGCGAAACTGAATGTAGATGCCCCGGTCACAGTCTTGGAAGGCGTCAATCAGCATGGCAGAGAAGAGAATGGAGAACAGTGTGGGTGCCAGGACGCTGCACTGCTTCACTCAATTTACCACAGGGAATGGATCCGACATGTCAGTATTCTCCTGTACTCTCGCCTGCATGCCATCGTGGAATGACGCAGTCAGCTGGATTAGGCTCTCTGGGCAGCTGAACTTTAGGAGGATCTTCCACAGACCACGATGATTCACCGTGTTGAAGGCCTTAGTGAGGTCTACAAAGACCATGTGGAGCTCCTTGTTCTGCTCACGGCACTTCTCTTGCATCTGGCGTACGGCAAACACCATGACACATGTTCCCCTGCCTGAGCGGAAGCCGCACTGTGCTTCAGGGATGACTGTGTTGGAGACATGGTCAATCAGTCTGTTCAGTATGATGCGGGCGAAGATCTTGCCGGCGATGCAGAGGAGAGAGATTCTACGGTGGTCATCACAGGATGTTTTGTCTCCCTTCCGTTTGTAAATGTGGACAATTGAAGCATCCTTGAAATACTGTGGGACCTCCCCTCTCTCCCAAATAGACTGGAACAGGGCGGTCAGCTTGTCTGTCAGCACCTTGCCTCCATACTTGTAGATGTCAGCCTGGATTCCATCCGCTCCTGGCGCTTTTCCTGACGTTGTCAGCTTCAGGGCCTTCCGGGTCTCGGCCTTGGTAGGAGGGGCAGCTAGCGAGTCATTGACTGGTAGCTGTGGGAGGGCTGCAATTACCTCGTCAGATACGGACGAGTCCCTGTTGAGGAGGGTGTAAGTGCTCTGCCCAGCAGGCAAGGATGTCTTTCTTGTCTGTCAGGAGGGTGGTCTGGTCCAAGGCTCGGACAGGGGTTGATCCTGTGACTCTCGGCCCATACACTGCTCAGAGACCATCATGGAAGTTCTTCATGTCGTGAACATCAGCAGCGGACTGAAGCTCTTCGGACTTTCTCTCCCACCAGGTGTTCTTCATCTCACGCAGCCTCTTCTGTACGAGTTGCTTGGTTTGCAAGTACTGGTTATTCTTCCTATGACAGTCCTTATCGGAGATGTGATCCTGATGCCGTATATGCAGTGTGTTCAGGAGCTTGGAGATTCCAGAGTCGTTCTCATCAAACCAGTCTTTGTGGCTCCTCAGTACAAAGCCGAGTGTGTCAGCTGCTGCTGTGTACACAGCATCTCTAAAGGTGCTCCATACCTCTTTTCTTGGAGAGCTGCTTGGATTTGCTGCTGCAGCACGTCCTTGGTGATAGGGAGGCGGTGGATGTTCAGCTTCCTAGGGGGTTTCTGCCTGGCTGGTTGGAGCTTGCGTGCAAGTCTGATGTTCATCTTGCTGCGTACCAGGCGATGGTCCGACCAACAGACTGTTCCTCTCATGCAGCGTGTAGTGGAAACATCACCTCTGTCCCTCTGCCGGACAATCACATAGTCCAGCATGTGCCATTGCTTGGAGCGGGGGTGCATCCATGTGTTCTTGTACTTGTCCGCTTGTTGGAAGAGGGTGTTGGTGATGGTCAGTCCATGCTGCGCGCAGAGCGAGAGCAAAAGCAGTCCGTTGGAGTTGCACTTGCCAGTGCCATGCTGTCCTAGGACTTTTGGCCATGAGGAGAAGTCCACGCCGACGCGGGCATTGAACTCCCCAAGGATGATCAGCCTGGTCTACCGCTGAAATGGTGCGGCTGTCCTCGTAGAAAGCTTCTTTGATGTCATCAGGGTTGGTCATCGTTGGGGCATAGCAGCTGATGACTGTGGAGAAGGATCCTTGGACAGCTTCAGACGCAGGGTCATCAGCCTATCATTTATCCCACGTGGAAGGCTGTGAAGCTGACGTGCAAGTTTGGTTTGTATGGCAAAGCCCACGCCTGAGGTTCTTGGGGTGCCATCTGGCTTCCCATTGCAGTAGAAGGTGTAGCCCCCTCCAACTTCCTCCAGCTTGGTTTCAACGGCAAACCTGGTTTCGCTCAGGGCTGCTGTGTCCAGCGATCAAGCATTCTAGCAATGAGCGCTGTGCGCCTTTCTGGTCTGTCGTCTCTGTCTAAAAGGGTGCGAACATTCCAAGCACCCAGATCAGTTTTCGACCGCCAAAGCTCCGATCAGGCTGCAGCTCACGTGCCTGCACTGCTCGTGCTGTGACGTCACACACATGTTCACTGACCAGGTCGGCAGACCATGCCGACCATTCCTCGTGCTGTTGCCTGTGGACGATACGACCAGTCCTCGTCCTGTGGACGATACGAGCACGGCGAAGGCGGGTGAAGTCGTCCATAGAAATGAAGTCGACCAATGGCGCCAACGCAGGCTCTGTCGATACAGGTCGGTTTTGCTCTGCATGGAAATTCCACCCCATTCCATGACTGAGGCGTCACCATGGGTGTGGTATAGGCACCATGGGTATAGTGTGGGGTAGGCACCATGGCTATAGTGTAGTGTAGGCACCATGAGTGTGGCGTAGGCACCATGTGTGGTGTAGGCACCATGAGTATGATGTAGGCACCATGGGTGTGGTGTAGGCACCATGGGTATAGTGTGGTGTAGGCACCATGGGTATAGTGTGGTGTAGGCACCATGGGTATAGTGTGGTGTAGGCACCATGGGTATAGTGTGGTGTAGGCACTATGGGTATAGTGTGGTGTAGGCACTATGGGTATAGTGTGGTGTAGGCAGCATGTGTGTGGTGTATGCACCATGGGTATAGTGTGGTGTAGGCACCATGGGTATAGTGTGGTGTAGGCACTATGGGTATAGTGTGGTGCAGGCACTATGGGTATAGTGTGGTGTAGGCAGCATGTGTGTGGTGTATGCACCATGGGTATAGTGTGGTGTAGGCACCATGGGTATAGTGTGGTGTAGGCACTATGGGTATAGTGTGGTGTAGGCACTATGGGTATAGTGTGGTGTAGGCAGCATGTGTGTGGTGTATGCACCATGGGTATAGTGTGGTGTAGGCACCATGGGTATAGTGTGGTGTAGGCACCATGAGTGTGGTGCAGGCACCATGGGTATAGTGTGGTGTAGGCACCATGAGTGTGGTGTAGGCACCATGGGTATAGTGTGGTGTAGGCACTATGGGTATGGTGTAGGCACCATGGGTGAGGTGTAGAGCCATGTAGACATCATCAAACTGCTCCATTGGTCGTTGCCGCACTGTCCGTCGTCCATCTGTCACGTCCTGGCAAAACGTGGACTGGTGGCTGATCAACACAGGGGTCCAGTCAGCAGTTCTCTGACAGTGCACGTGGCTCGTTCGTGACTGGGGGTCAATGGAAAGCGGATGGCCGGAGATCCAGAAGCAGGGCCTGCAAAACCGACCAGTATGCTGTGCAGAAAGACAGCATGAGTGTGGCCAGGTGCTGTGCGAGATCCTCCACCCCATCGTCACACCCTCCGCTGGCGCCATACCGAAGTAGATGTACTTTTTATATGATGTCAGCAGATCTTCATATGGTCCAATGTGCTGCATGGTTGATTTGTGATATGGTCAGCGTATCTGCTGTTGAGTGTCTTGCGATAACACTCTTTGCATGGCTTGGATTCTTCTTTCCATTTCCTCCGCGAGGGCCTGTGGTGTCTGTCTGGTGTCGGTAATTCTCGCTGTTCCCGAACTGTGTCTCTTGATGTGTCATGGAGCTTCCTTCTGTCGGACTGACTGTATCACCGGTCTTCATCGTCATGTACACACTCTGCAGGGTAGTAATGTGGACGATCTTCTTCATGGAACCACAACTATTTTGTTTCTTTGTATTTCACTTGCAGCTGTCCGATGCAAACGTATGCAGTCTTACCCAGACAGCAGTCATAGTCAATCATGTCTTTCTGGCGATAGGTGAGCTCTGCGGTCTCTCTGTACTATCCTGTCCCAGGTTCTCTCTGAGCTCTTTCACCAAGCACGGACATGTCAACTATGGACAGAACTGTACCACACATGGCTGAGGTTCACTTCTCGGGGGAGGGGAGTGAGGGCGTGAGGGCGGTGCTTCTCTTTGCGGAAGTCCTTCGAGATGCCTTTTCTTCCATGTTCAAAAATAAAAGTCTGAACGCTTTTGATTATTGTCCAGTGATATCAAAATAATTTTCGGCTTTCTCGGGTCCGTCGATTAGAATCGTTCTGTCTTCTTTCAAATCCTTAATTCCCTTTCTGTAGTCCTCAGTTCCCTTTCTGTAGTCCTCAGTTCCCTTTCTGTAGTGCTCAATTCCCTTTCTGTAGTCCTCAGTTCCCTTTCTGTAGTCCTCAGTTCCCTTTCCTCAGTTCCCTTTCTGTAGTCCTCAGTTCCCTTTCTGTAGTGCTCAGTTCCCTTTCTGTAGTCCTCAGTTCCCTTTCTGTAGTGCTCAATTCCCTTTCTGTAGAGCTCAACACTCTCCACACACTCCATCAGTTTGCTCACATCGTTTACAACACTTGGGATGAAATTATCAAGATCCACAAAGTTTCGTCCAATTTGTTCTTTATGTAAACAGAATACATCTGGTTATTGATGCATTTGTTTGAAGCGTCAGTCTCCAATGACAACATGTTGGACTGCAACTCCTGCTCACCTTCTTGCAGGTGCCTTTTTTCCTCATTCGTTGCTTAAAAATATGCGGCACTGAGAAAAGTTCACACACTCAAAGCAGATTGAGCGGAAAGCTAATGCATATTTCAGTGGCCTAAATCAAACCTTTTCAACTTCTCTGAGAGAGAGAGACGGGGTGAGTGAGTTGGCTGTGTAGTTCTGAATTTTTTTTTTTTGCATTTTATTCTGTTTTACTTTGTTTTATTTTATTTTCTCCATTTTCTTGTATTTTGTTTCACTATTTATTATTCATTGAGAAACAGGTCAACAAACCAACAAAACACCCATGTGCTGCTGTTCTTTTTCTTCCGCATTGATCTCTTCTCACTATGACACACCACCCCTCCGCTCTCCCTTTCTCCACCACTGTCCACATTTTTGACTCGCCCCTCTCCCCCGCCCCCCCCCCCCCAACCCCTTGTCTCGCCTCTTCCTCTCTCCATCATTTCTTTGCAATTTATTTATTTATTTTAGAAAATATATTCGCATGTGGTTTGCTTAAATGTGTTTCCTTATACTTTGGGGGTACTTTCTTTTTCTTTTCTTGTTTAGTGTGAGCAGGATGAAAACAGGCCATTACGATCGCATTCATTTCCCCTCAGTGAAGAGAGTTCCAATCTCTCTCTCTCTCTCCCTCTCTCTCTATTATATATCTCTCTGTCTATCTATCTATCTATCTATCTATCTATGGCCTAGAGGTAACGCGTCCGCTAAGGAAGCAAGAGAATCTGAGCGCGCTGGTTTGAATCACGGCTCAGCCGCCGATATTTTCTCCCCTTCCACTAGACCTTGAGTGGTGGTCTGGACGCTAGTCATTCGGATGAGACGATAAACCGAGGTCCCGTGTGCAGCATGCACTTTGCGCACGTAAAAGAACCCACGGCAAACAAAAGGGTTGTTCCTGGCAAAATTCTGTAGAAAAATCCACTTCGATAGGAAAAACAAATAAAACTGCAGGCAGGAAAAAATACAAAAAAATTGGTGGCGCTGTAATGTAGCGACGCGCTCTCCCTGGGGAGAGCAGCCCGAATTTCACACAGAGAAATCTGTTGTGATAAAAAGAAATACAAATACAAATATAAATATATCTATCTATCAGCTTGTTTGTCTCGATTACTCTGTTCTTCATAATATAGGCATATCACCCTGATGCGAACCCCACCTTGCATTATAACTATCAGCATGCAGTCCACATAATGCATCTGTCCTGCAGTCATCAATCAAATATGTACTGAAACAAAACGACAGCAACAACGCTTGTTGACCTCTCTGTATGTGTCATACACACCAAACGCCGGCGCGCGCGCGCGGGCACACACACACACACACACACACACACACACACACACACACACACACACACACATACACACGCACACTCACACATACACACACGCGCGCGCGCGCGCAGACACACACACACACACACACGAACAACACGCACAAACACACATACACATACGCGCGCGCAAATACACTGACGACAGTAACAATGACACACAGGGACTTTGAACCGAAAACAGAGAGACAATAGACAACAGAGGTGCAAACAGATTGAGAGAGAACGACGGAGAACTGGAAAGAGAGAGAGAGAGAGACAGACAGAGACAGTGATAGTGAAGACAGATAGAGAGAGAGAGAGAGAAAAAGAAAGAGAGGGGGACAAACAGACAGAGATAGTGATAGTGAAAAAGAGAGAGAGGGAGACAGACAGACAGACAGATAGAGACAATGAAAAGAGAGAGAGAGGGGGGGGAGACAGACAGATAGAGACAGAGACAGTGATAGTGAAGAGAGAGAGAGACAGACAGACAAAGAGACAGTAATAATGAAGAGAGAGAGAGAGAGAGAGAGAGAGAGAGACAGGGGGGAGACAGACAGTGATAGTGAAGAGAGAGAGAGAGACAGGGAGAGAGAGAGACAGACAGACACACAGACAGACACACAGACAGTGATAGTGAAAAAAAATAAGAGAGAGAAGACATAAACACGGACAGAGTTGTCTGCCTGTGTGTGTCAGATTGCACGTGCAGCGTGGTACCCCCAGTGTGCGACTGCTGGCTGCTGGGGACAGCTTCATGAATACTTGATGTTCCCTGTCCCCTGGCCGTCCCCACCACCACCGCCATGGACTCTGCCACGGACACCCTCGGGGCTTTCACGGGGGGTGGACACTTCCACACAACTGGGCAGCATGGCATTTCACTGACATCATTATTTCACACACACACACACACACACTCATACAGACACACACATATACACATGCACATGCACTGCCACACACACGCACACACACACGCACACACATGTAGGTAGGTAGATAGATAGATACATACATACATATATACATAGATACATACATGCATACATACACACACGCGTACGCACACACACACGCGTACACATACGCACACACACACACACATACACACACACGTACGCACACACACACACACACACTCACTGCACACACACACACAAACACACACACACGCACGCACACACATACACATACGTACTCACACACACACACACACACACACACACACACACACACACACACACACACACTCATTGCACACACACAAACACACACACACACACGCACGCACGCACACACACACTCACTGCACACACACACACGCGCGCGCGCGCACACACACACACACACACACACACACACACACACACACACACGCAATTTTACCATCCGTATTGACCCACCGTCTCCATACATTACACGGGAAGAGAAAAAGATCAGAAGTGAAAAATGGACCCCGACGATATATCACTGTCCACATGACATTCCCGGGCACGAGAAAAGAGCAGCAGTCCCGCACTTAATGCAAGCGCAGAATCAGCGAGAGAGTTTGCCAAGGGAGAAGAGTACCGTCTGTCGATCGTATCAAGGGGAGAGGAAACTTATGTCATCCATTTCAACATCAGATGGAAACTTTTGAGGATGTTTGTGGACTGACGGTGGGGAGGGAAGGAATGGGGTGGAAGGGGCTGCAGAGTTGAAGCCACTTGGCTGTGTATCCAGAGTCAAAGGTTTGCCAACTGTAAATCATCACTCATGTCTTTGGTGCTGGTGTGGGCGACAACCCACGTTTATGACAACCCTTTCCTGGTCTTGTGTCCATTTGGCTTTTCTGGAACCAAGCTGGTTGAGTACAGTGTAAGTTTGTCTGGCTGTCTGACATGTATGCATATATATATATATATATATATATATATATATATATATATATATATAAGTGATGATGATGATAATGTGTGTGCAATATTGTGTGTGATGCTTATTGCTCTGTGTGTTTTACTCTCATTCGAATGGAAGCACACACACACACACACACACACACACACACACATTCCACACACACACACACACACATTCACACACACATACACATACACACACACACACACACACATTCACACATTTACACACACACACACACACACACACAGACACAGACACACACACACACACACACACACACACACACACACAACACACACACACACACACACATACACACACACACAACACACACACACACAGGGAACAAATTGGATTTTGGAAACACTACTGAACAACTGATCAAATCTTCATTCTAAAAAATATCATTAATGAAATAATAAAAGTTAAAAAAGAAGAAGGTAGATTATACGGTTGTTTTGTGGATTTTGAAAAAGCCTTTGATAATGTTTGGCACGATGCCTTGTTCCTGAAGTTGAAAAGAATGGGCATAACTGGAAAATGCTTTGATATAATTAAAGACATGTATGATAATTCCAAAATTCAAATAAATTCATACGAAGGTCTCAGCACTGAAATAACTGTACAGAAGGGTGTACAACAGGGCAATACACTAAGCCCAACTTTATTTAATATTTTCATAGATGATATTGTAAAATCTATGGAAAGTAACGATTCTCCATATTTACTTTATGCTGATGATCTGGTTATTCTGTCTTTAACAAGAAAATGATTGCAACAAAATTACATAATTTGAACACATATTGTCATAATTGGGGATGAAAAATTAATAGAGAAAAAACGAAAGTGGTAATCTTTACAAGATCTGACCCAAAAGTACCAATATATTTTTACTGTGGGGAAGATATAATACAAACAGCAGAAGAATATAAATATTTAGGAGTTATATTCCACAAAAGTGGAAGTCTGATAAAAGCACAGGAACACCTAAATAAACAAGCAAACAAAGCATTACATACTTTACGAAGAACACTAAAAAAAATATCAACATCAATCCAGGTACCATATCTAAGCTATATGATACTTTGATAACGCCAATATCGATTTATGGGGCGGAGGTACGGTTACTTTACCAAGTCAAACCGGATGATTTTTTTCGATTTAGCACACCTTTTTGACGACTGCTTGTCAAATAAGTTTCCACATGAAAAATTACACATTAAATTCTGTAAGCAAATACTTGGAGTACACAAAAAAGCTATGGTGCTTCCTGTGTTAGGTGAACTGGGCAGATTCCTAATAGCTTTAAAGATAATATGCCAAATTATTACATATTGGATTCACATAATTCAGTTACCAGAAACTTCCCTCATCAACAAAATATATAAGTCCATGTACCAACAAGAAAATACAACTTCCCCATGGTTGATATTTGTTAGAAAGATACTCGAAATTATAGGCCTTGATCACATTTGGAAAAACCAATTCACATTCAGCGTACATAGACTGAAATACGTCGTATAAAAAATAAAATAAAATGAATATATCAAATACTGGAAAGATAAAAGAGAAAAAACATTAAAGCTAAAATTTTACAATACGATTGTAGCAGAGTACAAAACTGAAACCTATCTTTTAAATATATCAGATACAAAACACAGACAAGCTTTAACGAAACTCAGAATAAGCGCGTATGACCTAAAGATTGAGAAAGGTAGATATTTAAATATTCCACAAGAAGACAGATTGTGCAATAAGTGTAACATCCTGGAAGACGAAATCCATCTTTTTGATGATTGTATTAAATATAAAACCTTAAGGGAACAGTTTTTAAAAGATATTCAAAATTCGAATAACACAGGAAATATTCCCAGTCAGGTGATGCTAACAGATGATGAATATATATAAACAAGATTAGGAAAATTTGTTTATGAATGCTGCTGTAATTTACTGCATTAACTGATTGATTAATTGTGTGTTTTTCATTCATTCATTCATTCATTCATTCATTTACCATTGCATTTGTGTCTTATAAACCTTAAGGTTTCATGACCATAAAATCTATTCTATTCTATTCACACACACACACTCATCATTGGGCGTCAGTCAGTTTCATTCTTTTGCGTGGCTTCCCCAGTGGTGTTGATCGGGACACAGCCTCAGCGCTGTGAACTGCCTGTCTCTGTCACACAGCTCTGGGCACCCCTCCCCTCCGTCCCCATTCCCCCACTTTCATTTCCGACATCCCCCCCAGCCCACACCCCCTGCTGCCACGTGCATGTTGCCCACTGCCAAGGTCAGAAATAGTCCTCACCAACGACTGTTTGTCCGTCTGCCTGTTGGATCACTGTGTCCGTCTTTCTGCTTGTGTGTCTGTCTCTCTGCCGTTCCCCCTCTTTCTTTCTCCGTCCTCTCCATACCCCCCCACCCCTCTCCCCTTTTCCCACCCATCTCTTTTTCACTCTCTGTCTGGAATCGACGCCATGCTCGTTTTTCCACATCGTTGGTGCGATGTCTGACACAGGGATGGCTCAATAACTGTGTATAAGGGTCTTTCAAGAGAGGGGCGATACAGAGGGAGGAGGGGGTGGGTCATGTGTGTGTGTGTGTGTGTGAAGTTCCTTTTGTCGGTCTCTCACACACTTCGTTGTCATCATCGATGTTATCGTGCCCATCTTCCCATCAGATATGCGCCTCACTGCTCCATCGTTTCATCGGGTGACTGACTCATCCACTGTCAGCCTGATGGTGCCGACCTGGCCACCAGTCACCTCCCTCCCTCCTTCCCCCCTTCCCCCTCCCTCCTCTAGGTGTTCATTCCTGTTCATTCATCCCCCCTCCCTCCCTCCCTCCTTCCTCCCCCCTCCCTCCTTTCCCCTCCCTCCTTACCCCTCCCTTCCCCCTCCCTCCTGTTCATTCCTGTTCATTCCTCCCCCTCCCTCCCTACCTCCTTCCTTCCCCCTCCCTCCTTTCCCCTCCCTTCCCCCTCCCTCCTGCTGTTCATTCCTGTTCATCCCTACTCCCCCCCCCCCCGTTCCCTTTCCCTCCCTCCATCCTTCCCCCTGTGTGTCTACCCTTCCATGCTTTTCCTCACTTTCCTGTCCCCCACTTCCTCCATTTCAACGTCCTATTTCCCCGTGTCTTCACATTCCATGTTCGAGAATCACAGTCAGTCAATATGATTACGTAAAAATCCATGACATACTTACCTGCTAGGTTGACGTAAACCTCATACACAAGGAACCCAGTCACACAAATGCATTGATCACAGTCACACACACACACACACACACACACACACACACACACAAACGCACACAATTTTCACGGTTACACACACACACACAATTATCACAGTCACACACACACACAATGATCAGTCACACACACAATGATCATAGTCACACACACAAACAGAATGATCACAGTAACACACACAATGATCACAGTCACACACACGCATTGTACACAATGATCACAGTCACACACACACACACACAATGATCACAGTCACACACAAGCAATGATCACAGTCACACACACAATGATCACAGTCACATACACGCAATGATCACAGTCACACACACAATGATCACAGTCACACACACGGAATGATCACAGTCACACACACACACACACACAATGATCACAGTCACACACACAATGATCACAGTCACACACACACAATGATCACAGTCACACACAAGCCATGTACACAATGATCACATCACACACACAATGATCACAGTCACACGCACACACAATGATCACAGTCACACACAAGCCATGTACACAATGATCACATCACACACACAATGATCACAGTCACACACACACACAATGATCACAGTCACACACACACACACAGATCACAGTCACAATGATCTCGGTGCCCGCCTCATGCTCGCCGCACTCCTCCCCCACCATTATCCGCCTCTTTATAGTGGTCTTCCTCCATTGCCCCCCTTCCTCTCTCTTTCTCTCTTTTTCTCTCTCTCGGGGTGAAGGGAAGGACTGTTTCTGTCCTCAGCAGGGCTAGTTAGTGGCAGTGTCTGTGCCAGTCACATGTTCTTTCCATGGGACAGGAAGATGGTGTACTGTGAGAAGCTGACCAGCAGGAGAGCAGATGGGCAGAGCAGCGTTCTTCATTGATTCTGTCTCTTGGCTGTGCTTGGAATTGATGAGCGGCCTGCTGGTTAGGACTGAAAGGGATACCATCACATCAGACCAAGAGAGATACCAGCGTTGTAAGTATCACTGTCTTTACATGGACACTCCACGCGTACACATACATGCAGAAAAGCACGCACGAGTGTACATTTGTACAAAGATGATTCAGAAACACACCTCCCTCGCGCGCGCGCGCGCACACTCACACACACACACACACACACGCGCGCGCGCGCGCGCGCGCGCACGCACGCACACACACATATGGAAATCTCACAACATTCTTCAGGTTTCTATCAGAGAGAGAGAGAGAGACAGATAGGCAGACAGAGAAACACAGACAGAGAGACAGATACAGACAGAGACATGCAACACAAAACGGGAAACAATCCACGAGTGGAAGAGAGCTGATGTGGACAAATCTACTTTTCCACCAAGGCTGGATGGGCCCAGACGGAAAACACCTGTGATGCTTGGTCACTGCCTGGTCTCCTACCTCCTGTGCTGGGCACGAGGGCTGCGGTGTGCTTTCACTCCCACATCGCTGTTAGGGCGCTGACTGTCGGCTTGTGACAGCAGTCAGAAATGACTGTCTTTGCGAAGAAGCACGCCCCCTCCCACCCCCTTCACCCTCTTGTCTCCCTTCCCCCACCCATGAACCCCCCGAGGCTTGACGTGGGAACAAAACTGTGAAACGAACACTGACAACTTCAACACTGCTTGCTGTTGCCATGGCAATAATCTGAGCCAGCTGTCAGAGAGTTCGAGGAATGGAAAGTTTCCACCAGTGAGACATTCCCCACCAGTGACAGACATTCCCCACCAGTGACAGACATTCCCCACCAGTGACAGACATTTCCCACCAGTGACAGACATTCCCCACCAGTGACAGACATTCCCCACCAGTGACAGACATTTGCCACCATTGACTGACATTTCCCACCAGTGACAAACATTACAGATATTTCCCACCAGTGACAGATATTCCCCACCAGTGACAGACATTCCCCACCAGTGACAGACATTTGCCACCATTGACTGACATTTCCCACCAGTGACAAACATTACAGACATTCCCCACCAGTGACAGACATTCCCCACCAGTGACAGACATTCCCCACCAGTGACAGACATTCCCCACCAGTGACAGACATGACAGACATTTCACACCAGTGACAGACATTCCCCACCAGTGACAGACATTTCCGACCAGTGACAGACATGACAGACATTTCCCACCAGTGACAGACATTTCCCACCATTGACTGACATTTCCCACCAGTGACAGACATGACAGACATTTCCCACCAGTGACAGACATTCCCCACCAGTGACAGACATTTGCCACCATTGACTGACATTTCCCACCAGTGACAAACATTACAGATATTTCCCACCAGTGACAGACATTCCCCACCAGTGACAGACATTCCCCACCAGTGACAGACATTCCCCACCAGTGACAGACATGACAGACATTTCCCACCAGTGACAGACATTCCCCACCAGTGACAGACATTTCCGACCAGTGACAGACATGACAGACATTTCCCACCAGTGACAGACATTTCCCACCATTGACTGACATTTCCCACCAGTGACAGACATGACAGACATTTCCCACCAGTGACAGACATTCCCCACCAGTGACAGACATTTGCCACCATTGACTGACATTTCCCACCAGTGACAAACATTACAGATATTTCCCAC
>JAAQRG010306254.1:0-15757 GCA_011634625.1 Babylonia areolata | reverse complement strand
GTTCTGTGTCTGTGTGAGTGTGTGAGTGTGTGTGTGTGTGTGTGTGTGTGTGTCAGAGAGTGAGAGTGAAAGTGAAAGTGTGAGTGTGTATGTATATATATGTGTGTGTGTGTGTGTGTGCGTGCATGTGTGCGCGCATGCGCATATTTTATTCATTTACTTCCAAATTAAATGCGTGTGATTTTCATTTCTGCGCTGTAATGCACACAGGTGCATGTCCTTTAATACCACCACATGCAAATTCAATGCCTACTGAAACATTAGCACTGCACATAAAAGGACATGGTCAAGCACTGTAAGAATACAATAAAATAACAGGTGAAATTAAAACTATCACAACGCATCAGACACAACCAATGGTGGTGACCAAGGTAGGCTGTAAGGCCTCAGCTGTGAAAACAAAGCCATCCCCCTCCCCCCTCCCCCACTGTCACCATTTTTTAACTGCAGCAAAAACCTACCTTTCAGGTCCTCATACCAGATCTTCACCAGCCTGTCAGCCTGCACACACACACACACACACACACACACACACACACATTAAGCATGTTCCCGCACAAACAAATTGAAATCAAGAGGCACATGATACGTGAACAAAATTTTACTGTGTAATTCTATCTACATCTGAATAATGAAAAGAGGGAAAAAAAGTGGGAGAATGGAGTATTGCTTTCAAAGAACTACAATTCTTTAACCAAATTATACAAGCAATTTTTAGGCACAACAAAATGTTTTTTTCCCCTCTTCAAATGAATCAATTCAATAATTCACTCAGATACCTGTCCTGTTCTCCAAACACTTTTTGTTAAATGGAAAAGAAAAAGGAGAGAGAAAAAGTACTTATCCTTTTTACAAAACAATGGAAAATAAAGGTACCTATGCATACACACATGCGTGTACATACTACACACATATAATAATTATATGCATACAAAACACAAACACACACTCACAAACTCATAAGCACACACACACACACACTACATATACAAACACACACACGCACAAACACACACACACACACACACACACACGAGTACATGCACACACAAGCACACGCAACACACACATACACACTCAAAAATTCATGCACGCACAAACACAACACGCACACACACTCACTCTCTCACTCACACACACACTCACACACGCATCCACAAACCTGAACCTTCACACACACTAACTCACCTTTCCAGCAGAGGCAAAGAGAAACCCATCAGGAGAGAACTGCAGGTGGTAGACAGGCGTGGCTGGTCTGTGATTCAAATGGAAAGTAGCATCATAATCATATAATCATTAAATAACAATGAAACAATACAGAAAAAAGAATAAAAATATAAGCACATTCTTTTTTGCTTCGCCTCTGGCACAGATCTTTCACAGAGTGAGTGAGAGTGTGCGTGCGTGCGTGTGCATGTGTGTGTGCGCATGTGTGACTTAGGTTTCCACACACATTCCCACGCGCCAGGGTTGTGCAACACATCATAGTGCTGGGGGTCAACAGTACGACAGATCTATACGCTAACTGTGAGTGTGTGTGTGTGTGTGTGTGGTCAACAGTACGACATATCTATACGCTAACTGTGTGTGTGTGTGTGTGTGTTATCTTCAGTTTAACGTCTTTCCACTTGAAGTGATATTAGACGGAAAAAAAAAGAAAAAAAAACACCGTGGGGGTAGGGGTTGTGGGAGGGGAGTGGGGGTAAAAGTGTGTGTATATGTGGAGGGTGAATAGGGAGAGACAACGCTAGGGAAAATGGAAACGTTATAAACGCCAATATCAAACAACTATAACAAATGTCCTATTGGACTACGCAGCAAACCTTCTGCAACAGCAAATAACATATTGGAATTGTTAATAACACATTCAAAAGAACTTTTGGTGAAGTCTGGTAAAAAACATTTTAGATTCTGACATTCGAATATTATATGGTTGCTAGATATATGTTCTCCACATATGCATCTAACATCTTTGCTGAACTTAAGTTATAAAAGCGTTCAGTTTTATCCTGTTCGATAATGTATGGATCTGCCTTAATCTTATTGAATTACTGTATGTATGTGCCATTTTCCTGGTATAATTCTCTGACGTGTGTGTGTGTGTGTGTGTGTGTGTGTGTGTGGTGTGTGTGGTGTGCGTGCGTGCGTGCGTGCGAGCATGCGTACATGCATGCATGCAACTCACTTCGTTTTCCACACACACTCCCACACGCCGGGGTTGTGCAGCACATCGTAGTGCTGGGGGTCCACAGCATGACAGATACGCTGACTGAGGCCGTCATCATCGGGGTCAGCAGCGCTGCCCATGCCCCCGCCCAGGTGAAACAGCACCTTGTGGGACCCTTCCTCCTCCCGCTCCTCCTCTGTGGGAGACCCCTTGTTCTTCGGCATGAACTGCCAGATCTGAATCAGGTCCCCTCCCGTCAGCAGCTTGGAACCTGAAAAAGGAACAGATCATGTTTCATTTTCAACGTTTAGCAAACTGAAAAGAATTAATTATGTTTCATGTCAAAGTTAAGTTTACAGACAGTTCCAGTTCAGTTTCAGTTTCAAGGAGGAGTTTCAGTTCAGTTTAAATGAGGAGTTAAAGCATGCAAACTGAAGGAATAAATCATGTTTCACTTCAACGTTTGGTTTAGAACAGTTCAGTTTCAGTTTCAACAAGGCATCAATCTGATTCAAAGTATGCTAACTGAAGGAATTATGTTTGATTTCCAGTTTAGAATAGTTTCAGTTCAGTTTCAGTTTCAAAGGGGCACATGAAAACTGAAGGAAGAAATCATGTTTCATTTTAACATTCAGTTTAGAATGGTTTCAGTTCAGTTTCAGTTTCAAGGGGCCATCAAAACATGCAAACTGAAAGAGTAAATTATGTTTCATTTCCAGTTCAGTTTCAGTTCAAGGAGGCGTCAAAGCATCACTCACTTAGCATGCAAACTGATCCATATATGCCACACCACATCTGCTTTTGAAAAAAAAAAAAAAAAAAAAAAGCCCAATGCAGGTAGATGCCTAACCTACTCATGTTGACCCAACACATTCCGTGAACACATGAATTACATTTTTATGACACCATCAGCAGCACTATTAAGTAAAAGGGGTACTAACATCTCATTCCATTAGCTCCTACTCAGAATTCAACTTCAAAACCCTAACTTTATTCAGTTTAACTGTATGATAGTCAGTCACTCCGGCTATGACCATTAGAACAGCAGACGAGGCAACTTCTGTCCTGGCTATCTGGGCCAGAATCTGATCAAAGTTAATATTGTCTCTCAGCCAAGATGATTTTGACCCCACAGGCCAACAAGTCCACAAGACTGCAGCACTAAGACCCAGTTCAATTATTGTCTAACAATCAAATGGAATAACAACACACTTCTGTGAATAATATAACATACTCTGGGAGCCTTACCTTCCATGTTCCAGCTTAGACTGTTGACGTAACATTCTGTCTCTATCTCCGCTGTCTTATACCACCGGTAATCTAACTTCTGAAAACCAAAGCAACCAAACAAAGTTAAGTTTTGCAAAACATTTGGCAAATCACATTGACTAAAATATTGCAAATCAAATTGCACAACAGTTTTGCACTACAAACAGTGGCATCATAAACTATCATTTAAAAACCAACTATGCTGTTAAAAACTGAAATGATGTTTTTCTACATGTCGAAGTCAAAATCTAATGTCCACTATAATAATTATCTTTGGCAACTTAAAAATCCATTCAGCTCTACTTGCTTCTAATTGTTCACTAAGTATGTATCATGCCCAATAAATTTACCCCACCATGTAGCCAACCATGCATGAATCTCAGGATAAGTACACACTTCCTTTCGTCCATCAAATGACAACATGCATCACAGTATCTTTAATGTGTTTCTTTAACCTCTGCATACACAACAGCGTTTTCCATTCTCAACCCACTCGTACCACAAGGAGTCTAGTCATCTCTCATGTGAACATAATTAGGAACTTAAAACTCTATACAGCATGTACATGTTCCACCAAAGTCAAGATTAAACTCATCCTCAATGATACGTACATGTGAGCTGTCAGCAGCAATGGGTGTAGGTTCAAATATGTACACTTTCTTCCCATAGCTGGCTGCAATCTGCACAATGACAGGTGACTTTCTATCAGTGGAGACACAACATAATAAAAGATTCAACGTCAATGGAGGAACAATGTTTAAATTTTGCAACTGAGCAATTATGCTCATAATTTATGGGTTACAGAGTCATTACCACGAACATAAAATATATCTCTGCACTGACGATGTCATATTTGCTCCAGTAATCAAGACTTCTTTTTTTCATTTTGCTACAGAGTTACTACATAGTCCCATCTGTATATATATAAATATTTTCATTACCATCATTTAGTCTAAATCCTGATGTTAGGTATTTTTTGTAAATGACTGTATGCATGCAGTGGCACATACGTACCTGCATGTGTACATACAGTACATACAGTGTATATATATATCATTATAAGTGTACTTTTTTTTCCCTTCCAACCCCCTCCTCTCCATTCCCCTTTATTCTTTTTTCCCTTGTCGAAATCACATAATTTATGAAAGACATTTAGAAAGAAGCAGAAAAAGAATTAAATAATTAGTATACACTGTATATTTTCATATGAATTAAATAATTAGTATATATGTATATTTTCATATGAATTAAATAATTAGTATACACTGTATATTTTCATATTAGTTATATCAGGATTTTTGTTTGTTTGTTCTTTATCACTAACATTAGGATATGACACCCCCAAAAAAAGCTGAAAGCTGCATATTGTGTAAGGACAACCAATATCAGTTTACTACACAGGTGTGTGATAAAAAAAAGAATTAAAAAAAAAGAAGAAGACAAAATCATATGCAAACAGCAGCAAATAAACATGTTTAATTACTGCTTATTCATGCGTGCCTTCACCTTTACCCAGCCCGTTTACTTCCAGACCTGCATTCTCTCTCTCTCTCTCTCTCTCTCTCTCTCTCTCTTTGTCCAGGGCTGGGTGGAAAAAAGCAATGTCTACTTGCTTATCTCATTACCCTGGTGAAATAAAATTTTGTTTCGTTTCGTTTCGTTTCGTTTCGTTTCGTTTCGTTTCTCTCTCTCTCTGACACACACAGACAAACAATTACAAATGAAGCACGCAAACACTGATGCACTCGCGCGCATGCGCGCGCGCGCGCACACATACACACACTTCACTCTTACCTTTCCCGTGTCAGTGGAGCAGTCAATACAGGTAACTTTGATGTTGCCATGGGTGACTCCTGGAATGATCTGCACACGCTCAAAGTTCCCAGCAAGGATGGCGATGTTACAGCCAGCTGCATAGGCCTGTCACCAACAGATTAAATCAAATCATATCATATTGGAAATAGCCAAGTGGACCACAAAGGGGCCCCTTCAGGGCTGTGTCATCAACAGACTGAGATACCATTTTCTGCCATCAGCTGGTAACCCATAACCCATTCTGCCCTATGGAGTTTACAGCCTTAGGAGGCTTCCATGTCATATTCATGCAGAAAAATGCAGAAAATATATTTGTATTTGTATTTCTTTTTATCACAACAGATTTCTCTGTGTGAAATTCGGGCTGCTCTCCCCAGGGAGAGCGCGTCGCTATACTACAGCGCCACCCATTTTTTATATATTTTTCCGTCATGCAGTTTTCTTTGTTTTTTTTCCTATCGAAGTGGATTTTTCTACAGAATTTTGCCACGAACAATCCTTTTGTTGCCGTGGGTTCTTTTACGTGCGCTAAGTGCACACTGCACACGGGACTTCAGTTTATTGTCTCATCTGAATGACTAGCGACCAGACCACCACTCAAGGTCTAGTGGAGGGGGAGAAAATATCGGCGGCTGAGCCACGATTCGAACCAGCATGCTCAGACTCTCTCACTTCCTTGGCAGACGCGTTACCTCTAAGCCATCACTCCACTTTTTTTCCCTCCTCCAACTTACTTGTGGACACATACCAGAAATACTACAGAAGTTAGTTCCCTTTGCTCGCGGCTTATGCGTATACATGTAGGAACGTGAAAAACGTTTTAAAGAGATGAATTTTGATGACAGAGCAGTGCTCTGGTACATGGCTCAATGAGCTAACGTTATGATTACTATACAAACTCAGCCTCTGACCCCCTAAAATGATACACAGATAATGAGTATACTCTTGAAGTTCTGCTGCGTTACAGCAATGCTGTCATGAATCATTTTTCTAAGAATACATACAGATAATGAGTACATAAAAGCCTTTTCAGTTTCCTCTTCGAATTCTGTTGTGCTACATGCGCAAACCTGTCTTAAATTTAACTTATTCAATTTTCTGAGAATACGTAGACTGATAGAGACAATGAGTGCATGAAAACATGTCTGTTTACTGTTCTAGATTTACTTGTCACACTACACCAAAGCAGTCATAAATTATAATAATGTCTCCAAAAATATAAAAACTTGTCACTTTATACATAGACTGACAAGAGTTCTATCAAGTTCATCACAGTGGTCATCAGTCATAACTTCTACACACAATCCTCACTCACTCAACCAAAAGCAAAATGATAAATGGCTCACTAGAAGTAGAAGCTCACCACATTAGCAGCTTTACACATGATGTAAGTTTGTTGCAGAGTTTAGCATTATATGTCTGCGTTTCTGTGATTGAGTGCCTAGATAAGTATAAGTCTTTCCTCTGTTAGTTCAACAATACTCAGAGATTCTAATTTATTGAATCACACTGTTAAAAAAAAAGAATGCTAAAAGTCTAGCTCTTAAACTATTGGGGGATATCCCATTTACTAAACATTGTACACATCCCTTTTGAAATTGTCAACATACATATCTGATATCAAATTGCCTGATAGATATTTAGTAATTTACAGTGAACAACCCTTACACTCTCACTCTGCTTTTCTACAGTCCCACTTTTCTGTTTTCTTTGGTCTTCCTTCGATTTTCTTTTCCTTTTTTTTTTTTTTTTTTAAATAAATAAATATTGGCAAACATAAATTCGTCTATCTTATTTTGATTTACCTGGAGTATAGTACCACCAAAGTGAGTGAAAAGACTATCAATCAAATTCAATTACTCAACTAACCATAAATAATTATGTCCATTGATGAGTGCACTTACTGCCCAATATGCACTCTGGCATGTAGGGCAGTATGGAAGATACGTGAGTGTGTGCAGGTGTACAATGTACATGACAATGTCATTATGTGAACACTGCAAGACCGCCAAGAGATATGAACTCATGTCTGAGTGTTTACATACATGTGTGTGTATGTGCAGAGGAGGGAGGGTGTGGAAGACAAGGGGTAAGTGCGTGCGTGTTTGTGAGAAAGAGAGAGAGAAAGAGAGAGAGAGTATGTGTGTGTGTGTGTTTATATGCTGCTTTTCTTTTCTTTTCTTTTTTTCTTTTTTATTGGGGGGGAAGGGTGGATAAGGGGGCTATAACAGGAGAGATTGTGGAGGGCTGCTTTTCCAGCCTTACTCAATGACTCCAACCTAAATATTTCACACAAATTTACAACAACATTTTCATTATTTTGAACCTGCACCCAGGTAAACATGTTGGCGACCCATGTACAGGTTTATGAACATACACTGAACCGACACATTCAAAACTGCTGCAGGCCGGAAAGCCGATCAATTACCGCTGACAGTGATGGATAGACATCCTAAAAGTAGAGAGCTCTCCATTTATCCCATCACTCAGTTTACACATCATCAACTTCCTAACTGGAGCAAAAGCAGCTGGGTCATTATGTCTTATTAGTTAAGAAGATCATAGTTGTTGTTGTTTTTCTAACACTTCCTGTTCGGACCTTTAAATAATGTTCATTTACAACATCAATAATTTCCTCAAGCTCTCGAGTTCTAGCTTGTTTTAAAAACAATAATTTCGGGGGTACTTTTGGTGGGATATTAGATAAAACTGTAGCATATGCCACATTAATCATAATTTAATGTTTATGATATTTTATGCATGGTTGAAAATTACCGAGCATTAATTACAATTGACATTCAATGACCACCACTTCATTTTAGCAAGCAATCCTAATCTGATTTAAACAATGACACAACACACACACACACACACACACACACACATATTTATATTATAAATATATAAGACTATCAGTTAGCAGAAACAGTATCAGTTTTCATGATGCAACCAGACAGAACATTTTGAAGTGCAAAACAATACTGCTGGACTTGTTTTGTTATTGCCTGTTGTTGGGTTGTTATTGTTTTGTTTTGGGGGTTTTTTCAGGGGGGGGGGGCAGATGGGTAGTTATTGCTAGTTTTCAGTTTGTCAGATTTTATTTTTTAAAAATCATTGTCATTTCACAATTATAAAATTTCTTATTTTAATCAATCACATTTAACAGCCAAGAAATGTATAATTCTCATGATCATACTTATACTTTAATTGTTTCTACGTTATATATAAATATATATACATATGTTTTATAATATAAAACAACAAACTTAAAGACAATACTTTCTGCAAAATTTCAGGACTGTTATATGATGATGGTTACTGACATCAATTTTATGCAAGTACATATACATATATATATATATATATGTGTGTGTGCGTGCGTGTGTGTGTGTGTGTGTGCATGCGTGCACGTGTGTCGGTCTCTGTGTGTCTGTGAGTGAGTGTATACAAGTCTCTGTGTGTGTGCAGCACTGATTCACTGTATTAGTATATATAGTGTAATCTGATTTTCCAGTATTTATTCTTCCATATTCGGAAACCCAATCTTAGAGCTCTGTGTTCTTAGCATCCAACAACAACAAAACTCAGGCTGTTAATTTTCCTGTCAGCTGTTTGATGAATTAATATGCTGTGTGTGTAACAATTCCTAACACAGCGAAAGCTGTTTAGTATCCCCACAACAGATCCCCAACAACATAACCTGGCAATACGATCATCATTCTGCTTTTTGTCCAAGTTCTTTTTTTCTTTTGCAAGTCATTCATTTTCACTTGACAACACCACATGTGACAAGATACATGTGACACTGAGATAACATTTCTTCTATGATACAGATGCCTGAGCAATGGCTATGTGCCAAGAACAATCTGTTGTATTACACACATACACACAAAAAAACAAAACTTTCTGTGATATATACCCAGTACTAACATCGCAATCATGGTACTAAGTTCAGGAAACAATAATTTGTTCTTCGCGATACTGTTTATAGATTTACAAAATATATAAAATTATAAGAATCGACGCAACGCCAGCATCTTTATTAATAACGGTAATGACTTGAAAAATATCAGTATATCACCACTACTTCTCCACAATAACAAGTTGCAAACGCTTTTCTTGCAGTAGCACTGTACCATGCTTTTTGCGTTCTAAGTCTTTCTCGGAATACTTGCACTTATGCACGATGTACACGAAGCAGTCGACACAAACCGTGCGAGCTGCGCCCTAAAAAGTGATACTATCCATTCATGTAAATTATATTTGCTTTTCTTAAATTCCTCAAGTCAAAATGGACCAGAATCCCAGCACATTCCAACTGTCCCAAAAGCTCATAACTGTTATTTCTATTTTATCGAACCAAATGTCGCAATGATCTCTTGAAATTCAGCACTCAAGATCACCAGATGAGTTCTTTCGGTTCGAGTAAGGTCTCGAATAGTTGTCTCACCGTAAAATGAATTCCTTCGACGCTCCCAACTGCATAGCAGTTTTCTCCTGGATTACAAGCACCAGTAAGAACTTGGTGACGATTCATTGCCCAAAAGTTGACCGGTACGAGATAAAATGGGTCATAAATTTACACATAAACATGACAGACGGTAGTCTTCCCCTCTGAGACTGCGGCCATCTTACGTTAACCTCTATGCAAAATGAAGAAGCCTTCTTGTGTAAATAAAAGGACACTTTTTCTTCATTTTCACCCGTAGTTATAAACAATGTCTGATTGTGTGTTCTTAATATTTCTCGGCAACAAATATATCGACAATGATTACGAGAACATTAAAAAAAATCTCTGAACTCCTTATCATTTCTGTAGGCGTATAGTGTAATCGAGAGTTATCGTACATGATTGACAATGTGCAGCCGGAAATTATCTATGAAAGGGATCATAAATTCTACTCTGATAACAAGGATCAATTGAAATATGTATTGTATTTGCTGGTGATTTTCTAGTTAAATATACTTGATTTGATATTGATCTAGTTTAGTCAGGCTGGTTCTCGGATAAAAAAAAACAAAAAAACGTGACTGAAATACACCCCCGTAAAAAATTATAATTAAATTATAACACTGATCGATGTATTTGCCATTATTATGCGAGACCCCAAAATCCTTGCCCTCCTGAAATATATGACATCAAACTGGCTTTTCTTTGTTTTACCAACAGTTGGTGAATGGGTACACTGTTCCGAAAATCAGCTGTAATCATCATACGCAGTGATTACGAAAGAAACGAAAGTGAAAGTGAGTTACGTCCCTTGTAATCTTTTGCACCACAGTTCTTGACCCACTTCTATACATCTTGTCAGAAGTGCTCATTCAAGTATTTGTTCACTTTGGAGCGAAAGTACACACCATTGTCATTCCTCAAAAGAGTTTTAGTTGCTGGGCACCTCGGGTCTGCGGAGGTTGTCCCCCTACACTGTATCCACAGCATTGGTGTCAAAGTCGGAAAACATAATTATCACCGGCGTTGCAATGAGAAATAAACGACATGTAAAGCTAGAATGAGAGAGGTGGTGGGGGAGTGTGGGGGCGTGGGGGTCGTGTGGGGCAGGAGACAGGGAAAGGAAATTTTCATCTCCATTGTCGCACTCTGCATTGACTTTATCCCCAAGGAGATGTATATTCCTATGTCCATGACAAAGCAGTTTAAGATCCTTTAGATGCGAAAATCACGTACTGTACTTCTGATGTCGTTGGATTCAGAGTCAGTACTGAGTGTTTTTGTGCCGTTGGATCCACGGAGATCGCGCAGCCTTTCACATTGAATCGATCCAGCCAGAATAATACAGAGAACTGACGAACCAAAACAGAGTCATCAGTTACATTTGACCCCCACGGCCGTCGGGCAATCTTTCAAGGCAACAAATAGTTCGATCATCCGTCCATTGAAAATCACACCATCCAAACATCAAAATTCAACACTGCATCAGAAGGCGTGACAAGAGCCCACTAGATGAAGAAAAGTCTTTAGTTATGGGGAGTGTAATTCCTGATCAAATTGTGAGTTTCTGTCTGGTCAACTGAATGAGCTAGTGAGCCTTGCATGACCTGGTGCTGGCGCAATACATGATCGAAGATCCCCACGATCGCCGTCAGTATATCCTCAATAGTTTCAAAACACTGAATACTTCTCTCTCTCTCTCTCTCTCTCTCTCTCTCTCTCTCTCTCTCTCTCTCTCTCTCTCTCTCTCTCTCTAACAATGTGTAAACAGGGAAAAGTGCTCGGAAGCATTTTTGTGTATATTAGCGCGTGTGTGCATGCGTGCGTAAGCTTTTGTGTGTGTTTGTGTGTGTGTGTGTGTGTGTGTGTGTGTGTGTGTGTGAGAGAGAGAGAGAGAGACATTCCATGTTATTTTTTATGTTTTGCTTTTAACTTTTGTTACTGTCTACCATGTCCGTACCGATTTTGTTCTTTTTCTTTCTTTTGTTTGTGCTGTGGGGGGGGAGGGGGGGCGGGGGGGGGCACATGGTGTAAAGAAGCTTTTAGCTTATCCAGTTTACCCTGAATTAAATCTCTCTCTCTCTCTCTCCCTCCCTCCCTCCCTCCCATGTACATGCACACGCTCAACAGCGTGCACCGTAAGTGCATACTGTTAGAGGACAATAAATTGGCCTCTCATGTGCAGCAGGAACATGTCTGTTTTACGACCGTGGAGACTGCATTGAACAAAGTGGAAATGTTAAATTATTTCCCTTTGACCACTTGTTTTATACCTCTGAGCTATCGGTGACGCAAGTTGCAGCATGATTCTAGCGAATGTCTGAACAATTTTTTAGTGAGTCTCTGAAAGCATACTTAGTTCATTTTTCCGCCTGTTGAAGTTAAGAAGTATATTTCTTTATTCTTATATACTTATCTAATTTGGCTTAGTTGGTAACTTTTTGTGTGTGCTGTTTTTTGCATTAGGTTAGAGTTTCTGAAAATTATACTTTTTATTCAGTATTTTTTTTAACAACAGTCATTTTGGCATTGAATCTGAAATGGCACAACAGTGTGTGGAGGAAGGATTCAATAGTACCTTGGCCATTTTCTAAGAGCTCTGGGTCATTTTGGCTCCAGTTACTGAAGAGACAGCATCATGATCAGTCACATAGCAAGCAGGTGCTTTGGAAGATGAGAGAAGTATAGGTGGCAGAATGTGTGTGTGAGGCTGACAGGCAGCAGGCAGGAACGCTTGCTGGAACATCTTACTCCTGGATTGTTGGGGTTTTGTTTTGTTGTTGTTTTTGCATTGGAATATTGAATGGAGAGTTGGACGTGAGCGTGGTACGAGTGCATAACACAACAGCACTTCACACCTGCTCCTCCTACAATACACACACACACACACACACACACACACACACACACACACACACACACACACACACACACCGGGCCAGTATGGCACGTACACACATGCACGCAACCATCAATTCGGCTGCTACTATAAGCTCTTTGCATGACACGCACTTTTTCTGCAGTGTAATGCCATGAAATTGGAGAGTGCTGGTTTTGTGTTTGCTACACTTGATTTCTAGTTTGGATCCTTCACTGATTGTTAAAGATTGATCCCAGTCCATGGACAATAATGTCAGTAGTTATATATTGTGTTATTGTGGCTGGCTATCAACTTGGTCTTTTCGGTGTTGGTTTCCATGTCATGTCTTGTCTACGTTTCTCCCAGTCTTTGAAAAGCTTGGCGAGTTCTTGCTCAGTGCCTGCCTGGCCATCGAACGTTCGTGATGCTTCTACACTGTTGCGGAAAGCTCAGCTTGTTTGGACCTATCAAGCTGAAAGGCGAGGCGCGAGAAGAGGTGGAGAGTTTCATAATATACCTTGGCAGAATCGTTGACAAGCAGCCTCGGAATGGAACAGGCGCTGATACTAGAACCTGCATTTGAAAGGCAAGGTCGACTTTCCAGCAGCTGAAAAATGTGTGGGGATCCAGAGAGTCTCATACAGTTAGACATAATATCAAGTTCAGGATCGTTAACACTGTAGCGAAGCCTGTCCTACTAGGCGAAGTCTGTACGTCCTACTAGAGACCTCAGTGGAAAACCATGCACTGTCACCGCTATGAAGATAAACCAGATTTTCATCAAAACCTGCATCAAAAGAATTCTTTGGATTAAGGCCCTAGCCAGACAGAATCACTGACTGATGACTGAGGAACGAACAAGACAGCAGAGTGCAGAAGAAAAGACTAGTCTAAAGATGCTGGAGATGGTTTCAGTTTCAGTTTCAGTAGCTCAAGGAGACGTCACTGCGTTCGGACAAATCCATATACGCTACACCACATCTGCCAAGCAGATGCCTGACCAGCAGCGAAACCCAACGCGCTTTGTCAGGCCTTGAGAAAAAAAAGGTGAATAAATAATAGATAAGCTTACATAAATAAATAAATAATTATTATAATATAAAAAAATGTAGTAGTAATGATGATAATTAAAAAATAATAATAATAATAAATAAATAAATAAGACAACAATGATGATAAATAAGCAAATAAATGTAAAACATGAAGACACACATTCACACATACACCCACACATGCATATGCACCAAACATGCAGTTTCACAGATATGAAAGCACAGTCAAATACATATAAACGTACATGAGCTCGAACACACACACACACACACACACACACACACACACCACATTACCCTGCACCTCCTCTACCCCCTCCTCCACACACTCATTTCTAGTCTATGTATCGCAGCTTCCACGGCGCACACACACACACACACACACACACACACACACACACATACACACACACCGTCACAGAGATGAACACTTACTTGTACAAGCACACACATACACGCCCATATCTCCCACCCCCAACCCCACACACATTATACAAAGATATATCTATACGTTCCAATATCCTGTTGCTCCCACAGTGTAAGCATGCATACACTCACATACCTCATCCTCTACCCCACCTCCCCCTCACACACACACACAGAGACACACACACACCCACACACACACACACACACACGTGCACAGAACTCTCCTGACACTTGTGTACACTTACACTCTCGCGCATGCACAAACGCACTCAAAAACACAGACCCACACATACACACAAACACACACATACACACACGCACAGAGGCTGCCACTGACTGGCCGCAAGAGGGATGGGAAAAGATCTCTGATACCAAGAACGTGGCGTCTAGTGTGTTGCTCAGTCTATTGTATTTGGAAAAGCCCACAGAGACTCTGTTCCGTTTTGAAGAAATTTGCGCAATGTTGGTTTGGAAATGATGCCGATATTCGTTTGATTTGCAAAGCATCGTGCTCTACCTTTCATGTTAGACTTACGACCGCTCCCTCTCTCTGCTTTTATTTCTTTGAGGCGATCGATGGTGTGATGGCCTTGTACCTGTTCTTTTTTTTTATATATATATATTCTTTGACTTTTTTTAGGATTTCCGATTTTCCTAGATGTAGGCCGCTCGTTGGTGTTGCGTTACTAGCAAGTCTGTCAGCTCGCTCATTTCCCTTAACACCTGCATGTCCCGGGCAGTATGACCATGTGAGTTTTTTAATCTGAAAATTGCGCATTGCCTTATGCCACTCTGGGCTTCCCTCCCATTCCGTTTTCAATTTTCTGTATGAGGTTCATTGAGTCGGTTAGAATCATGGCATGTTGGTTTCCGGGCATATGGATGGACGATAGCCACTGGAGGGCATGTGTCACAGCTTCAACTTCCATCGTTAGGCTGGAGGTTGTGACTTTGTAGGCAGCATTCTCTTCCGTAAGCCTGCATCCAGTGGCACAAGGCAAGCTCTCACCTGGAACCTACAGAGGAAAAGGAAAAGAGGCCGCTTTAGAAATACCTGGCGCCATGACATGGTGGCAGACATACTGAAGAGGACAGGCCACACCTGAGGAAAACTAGCTGGGGCGACTGGCACAGGACAGGAATGGCTGCAGGACAGTGCTTGATGGCAGCCTGTCCCAGACGGGACAACAGGTGCCAATCAGGTGAGGTGAGCTGGGCGCTACGGAAAACAGAAGGCAGTCCTGATGAACTGTAGCCGGTCAAGCATGAAACTGCTCTTCAGTAGCTTGTATCAGGACTGCACTGGTCACGGCTTGGAGAGCAGTTACTGGATGACGTTGGCCATATAGGCTTTATTTGTTTGATTAGTTTATTTTCTTCTTTTTTTTCCATCAGTTGTGGCCCCTAGCGCTTCCTAACAGATTCTGTCAAACACCTGCTTGAAGTCTATGAAGACTTCGCAGAATTCCCTCTGGTGTGCAGGTGTTTTTCGCAAAGGGAATGCAGGTTTTCGTAGATCTGTTATATTGTACTTCTACCTTTACGGAATCCAGCCTGTTCTCAGTCATCAGTTATAATTACGTGTATCTGCTTGTGGTTTAGAATCTGTCCATAATGACATTTGGCATTACTTTCAGTTGTTAAAATAGTTAATCAAACTAATAGTACACGTTAGTTCTGCCGGGCATCATAGTGTGTGTATGTACCGGTCACAG
>JAAQRG010306253.1:0-15806 GCA_011634625.1 Babylonia areolata | reverse complement strand
CCCCCACACACACACACCTTTTTTTAAATTTTATCCTGCCTGCAGAATTTTATTTGTTTTCCTATCGAAGTGGATTTTTTTTTACAGAATTTTGTCAGGGACAACACTATTGTTGCCGTGGGTTCTTTTACGTACGCTATGTGCGTGCTGCACACGGGACCTCGGTTTATCATCTCATCCGAATGACTAGCGTCAAGACCACCACACAAGGTCTAGTGGAGGTGGAGAAAGTACTGGCAAATATGGGATTAGAACCAGTGCGCTCAGATTCTCTCGCTTCCTGCGCGGACGCCTTACCTCAAGGCCAACACTTCAAGGCCAACACTCCACTAACAGAGGATAATGGACAGAGAACTTAGAAACGGAAGGAGGGGACACGAACACGAAGACCAGAGGCCTATAAATCAAAAACCAGACTTCTGCATGATCCCACAACACGACTGCTGAAAGTGAATTGGAGTACTGAACCTCCTCGAAAGAAACTGAAACTGAAAGTGAAACTAGCTGGAAGTGAGAAACCACAAATCCAAATACCAGGGGCCATGGTTACGATCCCAGAAAATAGGATGTGACAGACCACAGACCCAAAGATCAGGATCATAAGATCCTTGAGAGATGGAAGAGAGAGAGAGAGAGGGAGAGAGAGACAGAGGCAGAGACAGACCAACAGAGAGACAGAGATAGACAGACAGAGAGACAGAGAGAGACTATACTGAGAGAGGCCATCTTGTCAAGGCATTGGCAACAACTAAAGCTTAGTAGGTACACTCACTCATATGATCTCTGAGCCTCTTTGCGGCTTTTCTCGATCTGTTTATGGGCATTTTCTAGCTCTTTTTTCGGAGCAACGACATCATGACGAGGATTCACCGATGTGGACAGCCTACCGGAAGAAGTCTTCCTCATCTTGAGGAACTTGCCCTCTTTAGTTCAGACACGACACGAACTTCGGTGTCTTGTCACGTGAATCTGCCACCTTGTCTCATGGATCTTGTGGGTGCTTCGTCCTTTGAACTGCGATCACGATAAGAAAGATGGGTTAACAAAAGCCCGGTGTTTGCTTTCCCATGTTCTGTTCTAGAACTGTTGGCCACCACTTGAGAAAAACTGGCAGAGTGTGGTGGGCCTTCGTTCGACCCAATGTTTAGTTAAAGGCTACCTGTTCTTGATCACTGCATACTGCTGGAAAAGGAACTTGATGTAACAGCCGAAGCCTCAGCCAAAAAGCTCACAATGTGTGACGTTTTTTTTTCTGGTGACGTAATAGGTCGGAATCTGTTCTTTTAACGTAACATAACCCATTTTTCTTCTTTTTCTTCTCGTTCATTTTCTGTTCATTATAAGTGATTTTAACATGTACGCAGGCATTCTTATAAGCACACATGCTCACTTATACAGCGTCAGGGATCAGGGTGGGAGGGTTCACTCATGAGTTAGTGTATTGGATGTTTTGATTGTGTGCGCGAATGGCTGTAGGAATAAATGAATTAATGTATCGACGAGGGAAAAGTGTCGGTATTAAAAAAATAATTAAAAAAAAAATTGTCGTCGGCCTCTTTCCGTCTCGAGAGATGATGGTTGCACCAGAAAATTAGTCACTGCCGGGCGTTGCACTAACTGCTGTGGCTGTGTAGACCAATGCTGGAGTGGTAATCTCTACTGCATGTGGGACGGATAATTATAAGAATATGCTGCTTGGTTTTACAGAATTTGACTTAACTTGCGGGTGGCTCTTTTTCTCCTCTACTCAGCGAGTCGATGTGGCTTCTCTCTTGCTTGCTTCACCCCTCCCAGAATGACAGATAATAATAATAATAATATTATTATTATTATTATTATTAATACTAACAATAATAGTATCAGTAGCTCAAGGAGGCGTCACTGCGTTCGGTCAAATCCATATACGCTACACCACATCTGCCAAGCAGATGCTTGACCAGCAGCGTAACCCAACGCGCTTAGTCAGGCCTTAAGAAAAAACAAAAACAACAAAAACAAAAAAAACAAAAACGTAATAATAATAATAATAATAATAATAACAGATAACAATGGAATGGAGGAGTAATCAGTCATACTACAAATAAACGAAATTAACACAAGCTACTCACCCACAGAATGGCATACTACCTCAGTGACTGATGTAACAAATTGCTGGCTGGGAATTATACAAAGCGCCTTGAATAGCGCTAGGCTAGACTCACTGTTTTTTCTGTTTCCATCCAGGTGTTTTACAGTGAATTTGAAATTGTTTTTGTCAATGATGGTGAATATGTATTATGTGCTTTTTATCCCCCTTTTTTTTCTCTTAAGACTTTTAAATTCATGCCTTATGCTGTAACGTTATGAATCTTATTTGAGCGCACCCGCGTGCGTGTGTGTGTGTGCGTGCGTGCGTGCGTGCGTGTGTGTGTGTGTGTGTGTGTGTGTGTGTGTGTGTGTGTGTAATTCGGGTCATGTCTGTATACACATGCATACATATATCGTAATAATATATGCGCGCGTGTGTGTATGTGCACCCGCATACCTTTTTTTTTTTTTTCAATCTTAGAAACTGGGTTAAAGTGTTCTGTATTGATAATTATTTTTCATAAAAAGGTCTATGTCAAAACTAGCTTGATAGAAGATTTGCAAGATAACTTGCATCCGAGCTTGGAGTAGGTATATAGGTATATCATGGAAAACAGCAATGAGTGATTGCTTAAAACTAAAGTGATCATGGAGATAAGAAAACTCTCTGCCTGGTGACTTTTCGGTATTTCAGTTCAGGTGTTGTGGCAGAACATCGAAACTACTACATAATTCACGTATTTAGTTTCAATGCGATACGTGTGTGTCTGTAGATAGGTTTAATATTACAAAGTGTGATCTCTACTCCACGTTCGGCTGCAAGTTATCTTGCAAATCTTCTATATAGGCTAGTTTTGACATAGACTTTTGTTGTTGTTGTTGTTGATAAATGATTGTGATCACTTCAAAGGTGTATCCGAAATTTACAGATCAATGGAACCTGTTCACACACACACACACACACACACACACACACACACACACACACACACACCAGTTCTCAACATAGCACTTTTTATTTGATATACACGGTGATTTAATATGATGTGAAAAGACAACGTGATTAAACAAAAGAAAGCAACGTCAGTTTATTAATATAAACAGAATAGGCAAATTATACATAGGCCTAATGGTGACGATAATAAAAGGATGCTAACAACAATCATTATCCTATCAATAATCTTAATCATAAGAAGGAAACATGAAAAACAACGGAATATGCAACCAGAGCACGTCATTATTTTGATAGCAAATACAATTATGTACACACTGCGTTCATATTATGCGTAGTCCTAAAAGTGTCCATAATATGTCATCTGCATTGCTTATGATTATTAGGCGAGCATTCTTTATCAATAGTACCATCGTAATAAAAACAACAACAACACACAAACAGAAGGAGAGAACGAAAAAAAAAAAGCAATTATTAAACCCATTGATTAAAATTTGATAAAAACGGTATACCACGGATGCAAGAATACATTTTGTCAATTTCCTGTTGCTATCAGTGAAGAAACAAAATCTTTCTTTAAGCTATGCAATAAGCAAGACACGAAAAAACCAAGAGAATGGACATGAGGTCCATACTTGTACGTTATCCCATTGCACGGAAATTGCCAGCCTCTCTCCCAAGCCCTCCGTTTCTCAAGTCATGGGCCCCTCTGTTGCCGTCATTTACTGTTATTACTTTCTAACTTCATGAGTGAATGCAGCGCTTCTGATTCAGCTGGCAGTGAACGCTTGACACAGGAGCGAAAAGACAAGAAAGAGGAACCGGGTCATGCAGGCAGAACCAAGAGATTCCACACTGGAAATCAGGCATCAGCGGGCGGTGGAGCCTTTGTACTGTCAGACATAGTGACAACAGTGGTGGTGGATGCGGGGATTGGGGCAGACGGTGCACGTGACGACCCGAAGCGGGCACGGTACATGCGCCACACGCGCGTGTTACACACGTAGGACAAGAAGAGCAGCAGGCCCTGGGAGGCAGTGCAGAGCTCCGCCAGCACCAGCAGCCACTCCTGGTGGCCAGAGAACTCCGCCAGGACCACCAGCACCCAGCCAAGGCCAGTCACCGTGGCCAGCTTGGCGTACACGAGCACGTCACGGCGCGCGCTGCCCACCGTCGCCTGCAGACGCCGCATGCGCATGATGGCCACGACGGTGAGGAGGAAGCAGAGGAGGTTGGTGACCACCACCCCGCCCAGAGGCAGCAGAAAGGCCAGGATCAGGAGCGGGTCAAAGCCGGTGTCCAGGAAGCACAGCTTTCCGCCATACCCTGTGCTGGCGCCGCCTGACACAGCGACAGTAACGACGGCAGTGAGTGCCACAGCGCCGACTGAGAGAAGAACTGTGAAAAGAACGTTGTGCAGGAAGGCTTTCTTCACTTCACGTTGAGTTAAAGCGTGGCGGGTTTTGGCGAAAAAGACGCGAACCATGTGCACACAGCCGACGTTCATCCACAACAAAGCCGTCAGCCACAACCAATGGGTGACCACACCCACAGCCACACACACGTTCTCGCTGCCAGAGCTGCGAAGCCAAGGAATCAACAGGCTGAGGTGGGCAATTGCCAGAGTGAAGCAGAGCCCCATGTTGTTCAAGCCGGGGAGAGAACGAAGCTCGCTGAACAGCGAGTAGGTGAGGAAGGTGGCTGCCAGACACAGCACAGAGATGCTGCTGCACACTATGCTCGTGATCTGTCGGGCCAAGGACACGCCTCGCCCTGGGTGGACCACGGTCACGTTCTCAGGAAACACATCTAAATAGACGTAATGACACATGACCAGCTCCTCCCCCACAAGCCGCAGCTTGCTGGAATAGTCCCTGGCGTCAAAGGACACAGGCTGAAGGTCAGCATCCAGATAGTTTGGAAATCGTATTTCAACTTTCCTTTGAGAAACTTCCACCTCGAACTCATCTTCATGAAAACGGAGATGCTGACAAACCAGAAGGTCAGACAACGGCAGAAACAGGTGCTCAAGACCATCTAAAGGTTCAGTCGGGTTCATTTTGAAAAAGCGAAAGCTGCTTTGGTCAGTATCGCCACCTTTAAGATGAACAAAACCAGCTGCTCCTTCGCCATCTTTAAAAAGACCCGACGTCATATCCAGCGCTCTCAGTGTGACAGTCCACTGACCTAGGTCGACAGTCCAGTTCTTCGCGAAGACCTTTCTCAAGGCTTTGCTTTCAACATCATCACGACCTTCCTTCTGAGAAGCCACGACGTTCACTTCAGCGACAGCAGCAAGGAAAGAAGCAGAGAGCTGATCGGCCTCCCCAATCTCTCGCTCCACTACCCCGACAACATTGTCTGTGGCGTGGGGCCTCACTCTCCCGTCCGCCATCAACGTGTCCAGACTGGCCCGGTACTTGTGGTAGAAACAAGCCTGGTCTTGTGTAGCTGCCGCTGTGAGTGTTGAAGAGACCTCAGTGGACACCGCCCAGAACACATGCTTTATTGCTTCGTTTAGTACGGCACGATAGTCACAGTCATGCTTCTGCGTGTGTTGGGACTGTGAATCATTTGTCACGGGCACTGAAAGTGGCGTCTGGGAGGAAGTGGGTTCAGTGGTGGAGGGGGTGGTGGTGGTGGCGTCCGATGGAAGGCGGAGCCTGGTGGTGAGTGCCACAGGCTGCAGCGCCATCTTCAGGCGGTAACCCAAGCCACGGACCCTGTCCACCGCTGTCACGCACTGCTGGCCGGGACCTGCCACCTTCCCTTTGCTGCACTGCAACTTCAGGCACCCTCTCTGGAACAACAAGTAAAGGTACGGTGTGGTGTAAGTTAGGTTCCACTTGATGGAAGAGGTGTACGTTAGGTTCCGTTTCATAGAACAGGTGTAAGATGAGTTCCGTTTCATGGAACATATGTAGCTTCCATTTCATGGAACAGGTGTAAGTTAGCTTCCACTTCATTGAACAGGTGTATGTTAGGTTCCGTTTCATAGCACAGAACAGGTGTTAAATGGGTTCCGTTTCATGGAACATATGTAGCTTCCACATCATAGAACAGGTATAAGCTTCCATTTCGTGGAACAGGTGTACGTTATGTTCCGTTTCATAGAACGGGTGTAAGATGGGTCCCATTTCATGGAACGGGTGTGAGTTAAGCCCCCTTCCATGGAACAGGTGTAAATTAGATTCAAGTTCATGGAACAGGTGAAAGTTTCGTTGCAGTTCATGGAACAGATGTAAATTTCGTTTCATTTCGTGTAACAGGTGTATGTTCCATTTCATGTAAGAGGTGTAGATTCCATTTAATGGAACAGATGTAAGTTACGTTTCAGTTCGCGGAACAGGTGTTAGTTTCGTTCTATTTCATGGAACAGGTGTAAATTAGATTCAAGTTCGTGGAAAGGTGTAAATTAGATAACAGTGCATGGAGCAGGTGTAAATTAGGTTTCAGTTCATGGAACAGGTGTACCTTTCCTTCCAGTTCGAAGAAGAGGTTTATGTTTCTTTTTATGGAACATATTATGTAGTTTCCATTTCATGGAACTGATGTAAGTTAGGTTCCAGTTCATGGAACAGGTGTAGGTAGGTTCCATTTCATGGAATATATGTAGCTTGTGTAAGTTAAGTTCCATATCATGGAAAGGTAGGTCCTGTTCCATGGAACAGGTACAGACCCCGGTTGGAAACGTGACCTACAATTTCCATTGCTGCCCCCTCCACGTCCCCTACACCCTCTCCGTTCCCTTGTATCTGTTCCCCACTTCTTTTCCCTGAACCTCAATGGAGAATCCCTCAGAGCACTGGTTTAGAATAGTTCTCTCCCTTGTCCCTTTCCCCAAAAAGAATCCCTCAGAGCATTGATTTGGAAGTTCTCTCCCTTGTCCCTTTCCCCAAAAAGAATCCCTCAGAGCATTCATTTGGAAGTTCTCTCCCTTGTCCCTTTCCCCAAAAAGAATCACCCAGAGCATTGCTTTGGAATAGTTATCTCTCCTGTCCCTTTTCCAAAACAGAATCCATCTGAGCATTGGTTTGAAATAGTTCTTTTCCATGTCCAATTCTCAAAGGAAAATCCCTCTAAGCATTGGTTTGAAATAGTTCTTTCCCATGCCTAATTCTAAAGGGAAAATCCCTCTGAGCATTGGTTTGAAATAGTTCTTTCCCATGTCCAATTCTAAAGGGAAAATCCCTCTGAGCATTGGTTTGGAATAGTTCTTTCCCATGTCCAATTCTAAAGGGGAATAGTTCTTTCCCATGTCCAATTCTAAAGGGAAAAATCCCTCTGAGCATTGGTTTAAAATAGCTTTCAGCTTACAACAAGAAGACCTAAAGCACTAGGATGCATAGAATTGATGTTTGTCAATTTTGTTTTTACAACAAAACTTTGTTGTTGCTTTTTTTATGCTTTTTTTTATATATTTTTTTTTAATATAGAGAGATAAACTGTGGGAGATGTCGTTTGTGATGGTTGGTGGCGGAGGCGAAGTAGATAAAACTGCGCCAGTGACTGGTTTGATATAGCGCTTTAAAAGCAAGATACGCCCCCTCCCCTCATCCACCCCCACACCCTCTGCTTCCTTTTCATCATCTCCCTAACCCCTCATCCCCCATCCATATATCTAATGAATTCGGGTGCCTTTTGGCATATCCCCTCTTCCCCTCCCCCCACCCCCTTGTTCTTCCCTACGCTTCCCCATGACCAGTCTCTCCTAGCACCACCACCACCCCTTTTTTTTTGCTGCCCCATCATCTGCACCGTTTCAGTGGCATTACTCCCACGCCGCTCATTTAGATTCCCCCATACACAGCCACACCCGGGTTCGTCCGTCGCAGTTCCAGCGTCGGCAGTCCACAGGGAATCATCGATATTAGGTCGTCAGGAGGCCACACACCAGAGGAGACCCTGCACTGCTGCTGAGTCACTTTTCTTTTTGTTGCTTTTGAACAACATTAATAATTCAATACTTTGAATAGCATCCTTTGTTAATCCAAACTCATCCCCTAAAAATCAGTCTAAAAAAGATAATGACATGTAGATGCTTCGGAATGCAGCAGGTTTTACCGTGAAATGTTTATTCAGGAATGTGCTTTATCAAACATATGAGCAGTGACTTAAGAGTACATCACAAACACAAACAATCACAGGCATACATCTAGATGCAATAATCACAACAACAGGCACAAAATAACTACAATTAAACATAGACATTACAATGTATATATGTGTGTATATAGACATAGATATGTATGTATATAGACATAGATGATGTAACGTATGCATGCATATATGTATGTATGTATGTGATTAAACATAGACATTTGGTCATCCACTACAGCCAAAGTCTCTTGTCATGACGGCTCTCTTGCGTCCCACCAGACTCCGACTTCCTAAGCAAAAGTTTGAGACTACCCCAGTGAACTGACAAACGCTTCCCGAACAGGTATCTGTCTCTCTCTGTCTCTCTCTCTCTCTCACACACACACACCCACACATACACACACACTCTCTCTCTCTCTCTCTCTCTCTCTCTCTCTCTCTCTCTCTCAGCACGACCCGTTCTTATCTGGTCATATGGCCTATACAATAAAATTCTTGTGTTCTTGCGTTGCGTTCTCTCTCTCTCTCTTTGACTGCTCCAGAGAGAGAGAGAGACAGAGACAGAGAGAGGGAGGGAGTCAAATGAACAAAGTAAAAAGGAACTGACCGAGGGGTGTTTCCACTGAGCCTTGGGACAGTCCTCAGCCCTGATGGTGGTGACCGATTTGGTGACTTCACCATGGAGACCCTTGACCAGATCGGTGTGCGTCACAACACTGGTTTCATGATGTATGTCATAGTTGACCTGGCAGGAAGGGGTCAGCCGGTAGGGCACCTCGTTGCACATGGCACAGAACACATTGCTGTACACCTTGTCCAGCACATACATCACAGCCTCACTGGACCACTCCGATTCCTCGCACGCCTTGCGCACGTGCTCCTCGTCCTTGGCCCATTCGCCCGTCACGTTGCACGTGGAGATGGCGTCAGCGGAGAGGAGAAAAGCTCTGGTGGGGTTGCAGTTGTGCCCCTTGCCGGAGGGGGCGGGGCCTGGTGTGCAGACGTCAGGCAACAGCACTGCACGGGCATCATACTGCGTTTCGTTGAGGACGTCGTACAGGTACTGGTTGTGCCGACAGGTCATCCTCCACTCCGTCAGAAGGGCGGAAGGGGCACGGCGGCAGTGCGCGCAGTGGAGGTTGGCGTATGTGACGCTCGTGTCCAACGCTGTCACGGGTAACACCGTGTCCGGGGTTCTCGGGTAGGAGTCTGGTGATTCGCACATTGCTCGTGTTAGATTGTGCGGGTAACGTGGGTGACAGGTGACGACATGAAACAGCCAGCTACCACCCAGCATCTTGCAGATGGCCCCCCCGTCAAAGGTGGGGGTTTGGGGTGGTCTAGCTTCCGGGTCCAACGGACGGCAGCACGTGCCGTATAGGTGACAGTACGTGTCGCAGCTGCAAGGCATACACTGCAGGCAACGGCTTCCCACAAAGCTGACTTTCTTCGTGCCGTTGCACCTGTCTGTACACACTCTGGCATGCAGCTGTCGTGCTGTCTCTCTGGTAGGGTTCCAGACGAGTGCACGTTCATAGTGTACAGGTATGAAAATCGGGTCAACACTTGTTTCATTTCCTTCAGACAGGTCAATGTGTGCACCTCCGACATTGTCGATCACTGAAGAGTTCTGGCATTTCGCTTGAAGGCTAAGACTGATAATCAGTGCTAACCAAGTGATTCGCATTTCTGATAAAAGTTCGAGCCCTTACGTCGGGGTACTTCTTTCCAGTGCTGACAACACCCAGTGAAGACAGCAGCTGTTATAAGTTGGGCAGTTACAAGACTGTTGTCCGGCTCCGATATGCTGATTTGGGAGGAAAAATAGAGATGATGACCATGTGCAGAGACCCAGGCTCGAACACACAACTGACAGACCTGGGGGAAGCAAGTGAACAGTTCTTCTGTGCAGCACCCCAACAACTTTTCATGGAGCTGAACAAGAAGAAGAAGAGCCTGCAAGGACGGGTGTCGGATTATTGCTGTCTTTTTATGCAGATACCCGTCAGCAGCACCAGACGCTGTTTGCCAGCAGAGCAGAAGGTTGATCCCAACGCCGACTGTCCTAAAACTACAACCAAATTCTAGCCCAGATCTACGGGGTAAAAACGATTATACACGTAAAAGCCCGTTCGTGTACATACGAGTGAACGTGGGAGTTGCAGCCCACGAACGAATAACAAGAAGAAGAAACTCTAGCCCAGATAAGCAGGACAGCAGTTGCCTCTTCTGCTATTTGAATGGTCTTGATCGGACACGACAGCCTATCAATCAAAGGAGATTGAAACTGCAGCGGCTGGCCAGCGGAGTGGAGCGAGGGATGACTGGCAGCAGTTTTATAGGTGTGTGTGTGGAGGGGGTAGGCGTGGAAGGGGGGACAGGGTGGGTGGGTGGGGGACTGGGGTGGGGTGGGGCACGGACTATAATAAAGCCCGTGGGCAGGAACAGGAACAACTGACAAGTGTCGCGTGACTACTAACGCCAACGAACAATCACTGGCATCGTCGCCCCAACCCATAGAACCCATACTACGATCTGCGCTTACTTCATTTCCATCCAGCCACTCCCTCGCCGATCACTTTGTCAGTGTGTTAACGGCGCATCAGGCGCCAACAAGACACCCCGAAAGCAACAGAGTAGTGTTGTCAGTTGACACAGACGTGTGAATTATTCAGCACCTCCACCAGAACTGACGGCCATCCGTCATCGATGGATCCGTGCCGGGTGTAGCGGGTAGGAGTTGGAAAAGGGTACAGGGTTCGGAGATTCCCCGAAACGTCATTCATGCAAATTTTTTCCCAGCTTTCCACCAGTTTTGGTTGGAAAGCGCCCCGAGGAGTGAGAGGGATGGTCTCGCTCCCTCTCTGTCTCTGTCTGTCTGTCTCTCTCCCTCTCTCTCTGCCTCTGTCTGTCTCTCTCTCTTCCTCTCTCTGTGCCTATCTGTCTCTCCCCCCCCCTCTCACTCCTGCTCTGTCTGTCTGTCTGTCTGTCTCTCTCAGTACAGCTCCTGAATAGATTGGAGAAAAATATATTCTATCCAAATATTGCCGCCTTGTACATTTGAGTTTATTGATGTCTTTTCAAACGGCAAAATGGTGTCACATGCATTCAAATTTAGAGATAATGCAAATTGACAAGTAATGAGTTGCTGTTGTAAATATTGTTTCATGTGATTTTTTGTTGTTGTCATGTTTATTCAAGTAAATAAATGCGATGCAGCGGATAAAGTGTTGTTTGTTGGCCCCTTCATGGGGGCTATGGCCAAATGATGAATAGTATAAATCGTCCACATTACTCTCTCTCTCTCTCTCTCTCTCCAGAAGACACTTAATTATAGTTAGTACAGAAGTTGCTATTTTATTTGGACAAAACAGAAAACATAGCATTGCATACTTGAGTGGATTGTTGAGGCAGTATGTATTGGTTTGATGTATTTTTGAAGGGATGGTCGACTCAGTCCCCATTCATTTTGGTATTTTATTATCATTGCATTTTTGTTTTTCTTTAGTTCCGTTTCGTTGAGTTTTTGTCACGATGTGACTTAAGTGTTTCCAAGTATTGCATATTTTCTTGGTTTAAACTGACTGAAGGGTTCAGAGAAAAAAATATAGGTTTTGTTGTTGTTGTTGTTGTTTTGAAGCTAAAATATATGCATTTATGTTGTTGCCCCCTTGTCAAAAGACCCTTCTTGGCAATGACAATAAATAATTCCAGTGTCCAGTCTCTCTCTCTCTCTCTCTCTCTCTCTCTCTCTCTCTCTCTCTCTCAGAGCTTAATTAAAAATTAGTATGGATTCTATGAGGACAAAAGCCGATAAAAAGGCAAAGTTACATTCAATGTCAACCTCGACAATGTAAGTTTTTGATGTGTTTGTATTGGTATGACGGGTTTTCATGTTCAGGCATAGATGATTAATTCGTGATGTATAACTATGTACTTTAGCAATTTGTTTACGGTGGAGAGTGTCTTGCCCAAGTTACATATACTGACTCTCTCGGCCAAGGGGTTTAAAAAAATTTTTTTTTAGTACAGTCGGCATGAGGATGGTCCCCAAAGGTCAACTGGTCCCCAAAGCTACATCACTAAGAGTCCGTACAATCTTGCCTCCTAGTTTGAGAGTGACAATGCAACTAAAACAAAACAAAACAAAAACAGAAACAAAAAAAACAACAAAACAAACAAACAAAAAAAAAACCACCAAAAAAACAAACAAACAAGCAAAAAAACAAAAACAAAAAACCAAAAACAAACAAACAAACAAACAAAAAACCCCCAAAAAACCAAACAAACAAAAAAACAAACAAACAAACAAGCAAACAAACAAAACAAAAAAAACCCTGCTGAAAACGAATTCCCACTGCAGTGGAGAAACCATTGATCATACAGCTCTCACTTTGCTGTTGACCCAGCTGCAAATTTATGTCAGTCTCTGATATAAGCTGAGCGTCGAACCTACACAGTTCGACAGAGAATATAAATTATGCCAACAAAATGCACTTCTGTTCTTTTGTCAATCGGCTCGGATCGAAATGCTTAATTGATAAGTGATGACTCCTCACCAGTCAGTGATTCCCTGTCGTGCGACAAGCGTAACTTTCATCGCTGAAAGCTATTGAATGAGATCCAGGCTTGTCAGAAAAAATTAATGTGATTACCATCAGAAAAAAAGCTATAATGCTGGAGCGAAATGTGTGTGTGTGTGTGTGTGTGTGTGTGTGTGTGTGTGACGGTGTGTGTGTGTGTTTCAATTTGGTTTTGGTTTTGTATTCTGTGACGAAAGAGAAGAAAACAAAACAAAACAAGCAATTTGCATGAGGAGACAGACGGGGGCGAGGGGGGTGGGGGGGAGGGGGGAAGGTGGAGCGGGGTGAGGCGTGGGGGGGGGGGGGGGGGGGGGGGGGGGGTGGTGGTGGTGGTGGCATCAGTCAGTCCAACATTCATAAAGTATGAAGCAGCATTGGACGGCCCCCTGAGGGAAAACTTGTCACAACCGACCATTTTGCTCCTTTCATTTGTTCCATCAGTCCGTGAAAAAAAACAAAAAAACAAAAACAAAAAAAACATGGGAAGGGCAATGAATCACCAGCACGCGCAGTACCACTGATGGACAAACAACACAGTTTATCATCACTCAGGCCTCAGGGAACGGGCCATGAAAATGTCAGTGAAAGAGCTTTGTGTCCCTGATTGCCTCTGTCCTTTCTGTTCATTGCCGGCCAGGGGCCATATTCAAGACAAAATTCATTTTGCCTTCAGGCAAGTTATCTTTGACATGGTTGGGACCCGCGGGTACAGTTTACCTTGAAGGATAAGTTATCTTCGTATTCAAGACACACGCGGTTCGCTCAGACAGTTTTTTCAGTTTTCAGTAGCTCAAGGAGGCGTCACTGTGTTCGGACAAATCCATATACGCTACACCACATCTGCCAAGCAGATGCCTGACCAGCAGCATAACCCAACGCACTTAGTCAGGCCTTGAGAGAGAGAAAAAAAGAAAAAAAGACAGCTAACCCATTGTCTTTTTTATTTTTTTATTTTTTTAAATCTCAACATTACCCTCTGCACATGCTCTCAGTTTCACTTCTCATCGCACCACAGCTCAGAACATTGTTGAGGGAGTTCGCAAAACACGTGCTATCAGTAAAGCACGCCTGTTTTCCCTTTAAAAAAAAGAAAGAAAAATGCTGCAAAAGGATCCACCATATTTACATCTGCTTCGTGAGCAGTTACCCTTGGCAGGTAGTAAGGGTAAATTGCCTTTGTAGACATGCGGGTAGACTCTTGTGTTCATGAATACTGGATATTGCTTACCCTCGGGCAGTTTGCCTTGCTTCAGGCAGATTACCCGCAGGTACACATTTACCATCAGCGCACGATATTCTCTTGAATACGGCCCCAGGTGTACTAAAATCCGGCATCTCTTCCCCATAAACCCAAAGACAAACAAACCTTTAACTTTAGAATTCATGAAACGTGAAACAAGTTTCAGTTTCAATTTCTCAAGGAGACCGCATCAGTGCGTTCGGACAAATCCACATACGCTACACCACATCTGCTAGGCAGATGCCTGACAGCAGCATAACACAACGTGCTTGTCAGGCCTTGAGTGCATGCTTATAATATTCGTGTACCTGTCAGAGTGAATTTCTTTTTACCGCTTTTTTTTTTTTTTTTTTTGCACTCTCCGTTGCCATGGGTTCTTTTTCAGTGCGCCAAGTGCGCACAAAAATACAAAAAATGGGTGGCGCTGTAGTATAGCGACGCGCTCTCCCTGGGGAGAGCAGCCCGAATTTCACAGAGAAATCTGTTGTGATAAAAAAGAAATACAAAATACAAATACAAAATACAATATGAGCGCCCGCCCCCTCCATGCACAAATGGATGGTCGCTGGCTGGATACTGTACCCTTTGTGGGATGCATGCGCGTCATTTATCTCAATACCAGCCAGATGCAACACTCTTTTGAAGGCCAGATAACTTTCTGGAGAAGGCCCACGGGACAAAACCCTGGTAGCGCGATAGCTCGACATGGCAACATGATACTGCCCCCTTTTCTAAAAATGTTCCCCTCCTGACCCGGAAACGTTTCAACACTTCCGTAATAATTCCCGTCTTGAGTCTCGCACTGACTGAGCTTGTTGGTGAGTGGAAATTTGTATCGACTTTCTTTCTTTTCTTCAGAATCCTTTATCTTATTTCTGTTGTAGCATGTTGGCACTGCGCGCAAGCACTTGGCCTAGTTGAAATGTGCATGCAGCGATGGCGGCGGCTCTTGCCTTGCCATCCTGTTTTGGTTATGGAATGGATGAAGCGCGCGCTGCGTTCGCAGTGACAATGTTTGCTTATCATGGGCCAAGGCCCAATTAGGTCATGTCAGTAGAGCGAATCGGATGGATAAACCTCCATCTCCCCACGCCCCCAGCCCTTCCCTCTTTCTTGCACACTTGCTTGCTCATTTGTCAGTGGGTTTGTCTTTTCGAGTGGCGGGGGTTGCAGTGAAAAAAAAAAGTGAAAAAAAAAAGCGATGTTTCCAGAAATGGGACCCACTGTAAATTTGTGGACTCTTACATTGCCGGTGGGTAGGGTGAGACTGAGACTGAGGAAGTTGTCTCTGTATGATTCACTGTAAGTTAAGTTAATGTGTGTGTGGAAGTTTACTGTTTAGTTTAATGTGTGTGTGGGCGTGTGCATGCAAGCACACTCACAAGCATTGTGCATGTTTCCTTACCTGTTACGACCAGCCTCAGTTTTGCAAATGTTTAGATTGAAAGTTGTATAGCTAAAAATCAAATCAGTTAACCTGAGGCCTCAAGCAGGAGTCATCTAGCAAGGCTTATTATCACTTATAAAATCTAGTTATGTAACTAAAAATAAGATTTGGAAGGTATTGGTCAGTTAATTCACATTGAAAAACATAACTGAACAAGCTTACTTCATTCATTGATGTCAAACTTGAGCAAATGTAGAGCACTCCTGAATTAGGATAGACATTGTTCAGTGAAGTTTGTTCTGAATGTAGTGAAAAAGAAGTATTTTGTAACATCTGGCCATGAATAAATTATGTCAGTTCAACAGTTAAGTGTGGATGGATTACTGGATTCATGAGACTGTTATATAGTATATATTCTGAAAGTGATTGAAACATCTGTCATTATCATCATAATGAAATAATTACTATAAATATAAT
>JAAQRG010306245.1:0-15770 GCA_011634625.1 Babylonia areolata | reverse complement strand
AGAGACTTTTTGTTTGCTGATGATTGTGCCCTCAACGCTGGATCTGAAGCTGACATGCAGCTCAGCGTCGACAAGTTTGCCACTGCCAGCAGGAACTTCGGCCTTACCATCAGCACGAGGAAAACTGAAGTTCTCCATCAACCAGCCCCAGGGAAACCCTACGTTGAGCCCAACATCACAGTCAACGGTCAGAGACTCAGTGCGGTGGAGCGGTTCACATACCTTGGCAGCACACTGTCACGAAATGCGACCATCGACGATGAAGTGAATGTCAGGATTGCAAGAGCAAGTGCAACTTTTGGTAGACTTAATGCAAATGTCTGGAACAGAAGAGGCATTAGTCTTGAGACCAAGCTTAAGGTCTACAGAGCAGTAGTTCTCCCCACACTACTGTACGGCTGCGAAACTTGGACAGTGTACCAACGGCATGCCAAGAAGCTGAACCACTTCCACACAACATGCCTCAGGAAGCTACTGAACATCAAGTGGCAAGACAGGACCCCAGACACAGGGGTGCTCGCAAAAGCCACCCTTCCCAGCATCTTCACCATCCTGATGCAGTCCCAGCTTCGCTGGGCTGGACACGTGGCGCGCATGCCAGACCATCGGCTGCCCAAAAGGCTCTTCTATGGCGAGCTGCAACAAGGGAAGAGATCACACGGAGGTCAGAAGAAGCGCTTCAGAGATACTCTGAAGGTCTCTCTGAAAGCGTTTGATATCAGCCCTGACTCCTGGGAGGAATCTGCAGTGGACCGTAACAAATGGCGCGCTGCTGTGCACAAAGGCGCCAAGTTGTGCGAGGCCAGCAGGACTGCTGCAGCTGTTCAGAAGAGGCAGGCCAGAAAGTCACGGGCAAACAAGCTCCCTGACAATGCTATGCCTGTCTTTGTCTGCCCCAACTGTCAGCGAACATTTCGTGCGCAGATTGGACTATTCAGCCATCTGCGCACTCACAGATAGACTCATGAGCATCCTTCCCCCCACCCCACCACCACCCTCCCCCCATCCCCCATCTGGATGACAACGATGGTCATCATCGATCTCGATGGACACACCACATGACAGAGAAGGGGAAGGGGTAGGGTGAAGTGTGTGCTAAGAATGCTGTCTGTAAATTTACTGCTTGCTGTTGTTGTTTTGTTACTTATGACAGGGAAGTGGATGAGGGGGTGGGGGTGGGGGGTGGGGGTGCTTTAAAGAATGTTGTTGTCTGTAAAATGTTTGCTTTTTGTTGTTGTTTTAATACGTATGACAGGGCGGTGTGTGCTTTAAAGATAATAATGAACTTTGTTGTGGTTGTTGTTGTTGCTGCTGTTGTATTCTGACAGGGTGAGGGGGTGGAAAGAGGAAGCGTGTAATGTGTGAGTAAATATGTGTGTGTGTGCGTGTGTGTCAGAGAGAACACAAATACGAATCGATGGAGTCTCCCGTCGGTCCGACGGATGAGTAGGCAGGCAGGTTTATCTGTCGGTGTGTGTCCTCATTTGGGAGAATGGAAATACGAATGCGAATGGTTTATTCAGCAAAGGCCTTTGCCCTTTGTGAAGGGGTGTGTACAGACATCTTTTTTTTTCTTTCTCTCCCCTCTCTCTCCCCCCTTCTCTCTCTCTCTTTCTCTCTCTCTTTTCCATTGGCGTAGTCTTTTTTGTTTGTTTGTTTGTTTTTTGCTATGTCTCTCCATCCATCTATCTGCTATTTGATACAGCCATTTTCGCACCTGTACAATAATGGTAATGATAATAATAATGATGATAATAATAATAATAATAATAATGATAAAAACACCTGCTATCAACCAGGCGGGAGACACCACTACTGAAGCCCTTTGTTAGGTTGAACGCTGTTGAAAACAAGAACTAGCTAACTAACGAATGAACGAACAAAATGGAAGAATGAATGAAAGAAAGAACAAAAGTCGTAGACTGCCGTGCTAAGTGCTGGGTTACTCTGCAGGTCCACCTAGCTTCGGTGTAACTCATGCTTCATTGCTTATTCTTCGCGATGGCACTGAAAAAAGGGACTGCCGCTTTTGCGGTGGGACATTTATTTATGTGCTGAAGGTATAAAGAAGAATTCCTTGTGACTTGTTGTTGCTTCTGAGGGGTACGATGGGTATGTGTGTGTGTGTGTGTGTGTGTGTGTGTGTGTGTGTTGCGATGTGTGTGTGTGTGTGTGTGTGTGTGTGTGTGTGTGTGTGTGTGTGTGTGTGTGTGTGTTTGTGTGTGTGTGTGTGTGTGTGTGTGTGTGTGTCTGTGTGTCTGTGTGTGTCTGTGTGTGTGTTGGTTGTTGCGATGTGTGTGTGTTTGTGTGTGTGTGTGTGTGTGTGTGTGTGTGTGTGTGTGTGTGTTCGTTGTTGCGATATGTGTGTGTGTGCGTGTGTGTGAGTGTGTGTGTGTGTGTGTGTGTGTTCGTTGTTGCGATGTGTGTGTGTGTGTGTGTGTGTGTGTGTGTGTGTGTGTGTGTGTGTTCGTTGTGGCGGTGTGTGTGTAAAACCAGAGTTTGCAATGAGCGTTAAAGAAAGAAAGAAAGCAACAACAACAACAACAAAAAGAAGAAGAAAAAAAAAAAAAAAAAAAAGAAAAGAAAGGAAAAACGCAACCAATAATTTGGGTTTTATTCAGTGACTGCGGAACGTTAAGTTAATTATTATGGCAGGCGGTGGGTGTCATTAGTTGCCTGGAAGAGTCAGCCCCAGGTCACTTTGAGAGGGGTGGTGCTTCTCGCTAAGTGTCAGAGTGACTTCCTTGTCTGTCTGTCTGTCTGTCTGTCTGTCAGTTTCCCTCACTCCCTTTCCACACCCTTCCCTGTCCGTCTCAGTCTGTCTGTCTGTCTCTTTCTCTCGTCTGTCCGTCTGTCTGTGTCTATCTGCTTCACTGTTTGTCCACCTCACTCCCTTACCATCATACACTTACATGTCTGTCTCTGTCTGTCTGTCTGTTTGTCTGTCTGTCTGTCTCTCTCTGTGTCTGTTTTCGTCTCAGTCTGTCTGTCTGTCTCTTTCTGCTGTTTGTCTGTCTGTCTATCTGTCTGTTTTCGTCTCAGTCTGTCTGTCTGTCTGTCTGTCTCTTTCTGTCTGTCTGTCTGTTTTCGTCTCAGTCTGTCTGTCTGTCTCTTTCTGTCTGTCTGTCAATCTGTGTCTATCTGTCTGACTTTTTGTCCACCCCACTCCATTACAATCATACACTTACATGTCTGTCTCTGTCTGTCTGTCTCTCTGTCTTTTCCTCACTCCCTAACCACACCCTTCTCTATCCGTCTCAATCTGTCTGTCTGTCTATCTGTCTGTGCGTCTGTCTGTCTGTTCGTCTATGTCTGTCTGTCTGCCTCTGCCTGTCTTCCTCACTCCCTTACTAACCATACCCTTCCCTGTTTGTCTGTCTGTCTCTGTTTGTCTTCCCCAATCCTCGAAAATAAACATAGTCATAAGAGCTTGCAACAAGAAATAAAACAAAATATGATAACTGAACAATATAGACAGCTAGAGAGAGAGAGAGAGAGAGAGAGAGAGGGAGAGGGGGGTGCGGTGGGGGATGAGTGGGGGCGGGGGGGTGTAGGTGGGGTGGGGGTGGGGGGGGGGGGGTGCACAGAAGAATTCTACCATTCGAGACATTTTCTGTTACCGCCCCTTCATCACTGTAAGAGAGGGGAGGGAGAGGGTGTATGGGTGGTAAATGATAACCATACTCAACCCTAAGTGGCTCTTAACTGTCTGAGGTGTGGGTGGGTGGAGGTGGATGTGTGTGTGTGTGTGTGTATGTGTGTGTGTGTGTGTGTGTGTGTGGGTAGTGGTGGTTGGGGAGGGGGGGATGTTGTTGTTGTTGTTGTCTCGTTCGTCATTTATCACATGGATTCCCCCGTCTCCTCGACGAAGGCGGCAGTAAGTCGCACAGGTCCTTCAGTCCTCCGTAGAGCTTCCGGACCGCTGGGATTGGGTCGGGCCAGGTTTTCTCTCGGAGCACTTGGTGGAGCGGGCAGGACTGCAGCAGATGTTCTGTTGTCTGGCTGCCTGTTCTGCAGGGGCACTGCTCTGTGTCGACGATACGGAGTTTCCTGTATAGTGGGTGGGGGGAATGGGGTGGGGGGTGAGGTGGGGGGAGGGGTGGGGGAGAGCTGTGGAATGATAACGATACACAATACCTTGGTGGATCATCGATTTTAATGAAGGAGGGGTGTGGGGAGTGGGTGGGTGGGAAAGCTAACGATACTCAGCCCTCAGTGGTGAAAGAGAGGGTCTTCTGGAATCACCTTGGTTTGTGTGTCTCGATTATCGATTGATTTTGTAGATCGCGCGTGAACGAGAACGGTTTGGTTGATTGGTTGGTTGGTTGGTTGGCTGGTTGGTTGGTTGGTTGATTGAATGGTTGGCTGCTTGGGTGGGTGGATGATACGACCATAACCATTTTAGTGGTGGGATGAAGGGTTGGTTGACTGGTTGATTAGTTGGCTGGTTAATTGGTTGGTGGGTTGGTTGTTGGTTGGTTGGTTGATTGATAATGGCAATGGTAATGGATACTTATATAGCACACTGTCCAGAAATATGTTCTAGGTGCTTTACAAAACACATTTGTTTACATAACACATTACGTCAGTGTTACGCACACACACCAAAATGTGTCTAACAAATTGAACGCTCGCGCATGCACACACGCACACACACACGCACACACACACAATGCATGCATACTGTTTAACGTATGTAGCCAAGCGCTCAGCTGGCATAAAAAATTGTTTCGCACGCTAGCTCATAGCAGACACCTTTTTTCGCAACTAACCTGCTGGTCTTCAACGACTCAAATTGTAAATGCAAAGACCCCTTTAAACAACTGCTCCTAAACAGCTATTAAATGAAGTCTCTGCATCGTTCACTGCAATATTTGTGCTTACATACACACTTTATTCAGTTAGAAGCATATTTGGTTCAGTTGAATTGTTTGTCAGTATATGGATTTCAACTGAGGCTAAGCTTACATCATTTTGTCTTTCCGTCACACATAATGCTACAGTTAAAATTCTGTATGTGACTGCTGTTGGAAACTAAAACCACACCATTATAGTGTTTGGATGAGAATAGATCAGGTATTTAGAAATTGCAAAGCCGATTTTCATTGTCAACACTTAACGGCATTCACTGCACAACTAGCATTGCTTGATGGCTTTGTCTGAGGTGAAATCTGTGTTTCTGACACACTGTATTTAATTAAATATATATTTTTTCGGATCAGTAAACTGCAAGTATTATATACTGACAGAATCATTGCAATTCCATCTTTAAATCTATCCCATTTGCGTTTGCCTACATTAAACTGATTTAACGCAGTTTGTAATTTTCAGCGACAAGCTTGCTAAAACTGACTCTTTTCAGGTGACTTGAATTAAGATTATAAATTCAACTTAAATAATCAACACTTCATTTTATGCTCATTAGAAAGTAGGTGTCGAGATCTTCCTTTTGCGACCTATCCGACGTAAATCGGTTCAGGAATAATTTAGAAATCTATCACTGAACACCTTATAACAAACACAGATTATTCAAATATTTAGTGCCACAGGCCCGTTTTGTTTCACGGGCCACATGGGCGTCATTCCAGTTTGCTTAACTTGCATAAATAGCCACAGCAGGTGATGACTGGCTACTTTCCACCTGGCCAGTCACTGGCTAGAGCCTGCTCTCTCTCTCTCTTGCATGTTGTACACAGAGTGTGTGTTGCTGCAATGGCCAAGTGTCATTGCCATATCACTGTAGGTACTGTGTGTAAAATGTGTTGATGATTTATAAATTGTATTCTTCAACACAGTACTTATATGAGTTCATATGAGTATGTTGATATTGCTTTGTTCAGTTATTTCTTTGACATGTAGTCACAGCTTGGCTATGATTGATCTAAATAATCACCATGTCGTCATATGGTTATGGCAGTGGTCCATTTCATTCTTTTCAACGTCACAGTCAGTTACGTCTCTGGACACTGATAGTTTGTTGGAGAATGTTCTATGATGACGTGTTCTTTCTCATTTGCTGTCCCTGATGAAGGTCAGGTTACTTATCCCGCTTTGGTGGAGGAGATTTAAATGTTGAGCATCAGCTTAGCTATGTTGATATTTGGCTTTGTGTAAGTTATTCATCATTTAATGGTTAAGCCATGACAGTTCTTCCAATGTTTGTGTTGTGCACTGATTACAATATGGCCTTTCAGCTTTCCAGTATTAAATATCAAAGCCACTGATTCTATCTTTTCTATATGCTGATATCAGTTGCACTGCTACAGTGTGCTTAGTCAGGACTCTAAGATGTGTGTAGCATTTTGTTATGGTAATTACAAGATAGTGTTGGATTAATATCAGTTATTGGTTAAAACCATTTGATATGTATCACAGTATGTTAATTGTAAGTTAGCGATTATGCTCTCTCCTATACGGCTTACTGCAGTATAGTGCTACATAATAACTGATTCATTTGATTCATTTTGACACAGTATGATCTTTACTTAAATCTATACTGTCAGTGTACTTTCACAAAATCAGCTTAGCTTTAACCACTTTATTTACACTGATTAAATGTATTAGAAATGTCATTTGATGTCAGTGTTTGGTCTTCACACATATGCATTATCTTATGTTGTTGCTTATGCCAAACTGAGTGATAGTCTTTCCATGTAATGTGTATACATGTGTTTTCTGTACACTTGCATTCCTGACATGTTGTTTATGTCTATTCAGGTGTTGTCTTCTCATGTCTTCTCTTATCTCCTCTTATTTTTCTTCTTATCTTGTTATAAATATCGTAAATAAAACAATAGAAAAACCATTTTTTGACTGACCCTGGGCCAGTGCGTGGATATTTTCTATCCTTTAATTCAGTAAATTATCAGTAATTCTTTTGTACCGTCCCCTTGATACCACTCTGGACCATGGCTACACATATGTATGTACATATCAGCTGCCCTTCACACATGAGCACGCACATGCACAAACAGACGCGCGCGCGCGGATTGGTGGCTGGACAGATGTGTAAGTTAATTGGTGTGTTTGTTTAGTGGGTTGGGTAGTGGGTTGGCTGGTTGTTGGGTAGGTGGGTTTGATAATGGGTTTGGTTTGGCGGGTGGGTGGTTTTATGAGTGTGGGTTGACTGGTTGGTGGGCTGGTAGTTTAATGGGTTGATGGATTGCATCGGTTGGTGTGTAGGTTGGTGGGTGTGTTGGTTGGCTGCTTGGTTAGGTGGGTGTGTGTCAGTGGACTGGTGGTTTAGTGGGTTGGTTGGTTGTCTGGTGGCTTGGTTAGTTGATTAACGGGTTTGTGAGTGAGTGCCTAGGTTGGCTGGCTGATTGGTTGGTGAGGTGGTTGATGGGCTGGTCTATGGACGATTGACTAGCTGTTTTTACTGATAATCGTTTTCAAATAGGTCTCAGCACTTCCAACTATTTCTACCATTGAAGGTTAAAAAAAAGCAACAAACAACAATAAAGCAAACAAACAACATAAACTACACCAAACAAACGGGAAAGCTGTGAAGGCTTCCCACTTTCTTTTCAAGGTGAAACGTCTGATAGTTTGTGGTGCCTGAAGATTCATTAAACGATCCATTTTCACCCAGGAGAAAAGAACTTGTTGCTGCCCTTGTCAAGACAGCCATTTGTCTTTGTCTGGTCTTGAAGTGCACCCAGGTCACATATGTATACCTGCACACAGTCTGCTGGTACAATGGGGTGCAGCGTAGAGGTGTAGTTTATTGAGCAGAGCTGCCAAAGTGGTGTTGGTTTTTTCCACCCGTTTTGTGATTTACGTCGGCTGGACTGGCGTCGTGCAGCCCACAGCCATTGTTCTGTTGATTATTGCTCTTAGTTGTTCTCTCTCTCTCTCTCTCTCTCTCTCTCTCCTTTTTTCTGTATTTTCTTTCTTTCTTTCTTCTTTATGTCTTTTTTCTTTCCTTCTTCTGTGTTTGTTTTTTTCGTCTTTCTTTTCCTTCTTTCTTTCTTTCTGAAGAAGAAGAAGAAGGGGGAGGAGGAGGAGGAGGAGGAGGAAGGAGGAGGAGCAATGGGGTGTGGTGGTGGTATTGTTGCAACACAATTGAACTTAATGATAAGCAGGTACAACACAAAACGAACTGCTTACGTACGTTTCTTTTTTATTTCTTTTCTTCCTCCCTCTTCCTTTTCTCCTCCTCTTCCTTCCTTCCTTCATTTCCTTCACTCCATTATCTTTCCTTGTTTCCTAGCAACCACGCATAACAAACGATTCTGATCGGAAGAACAAGGTCGTGTAGGTTTATGTGAGGCAGGTGCCGGAAGGTCATGAATATTCATGAAGGCTCTGATTGGTTTCTGTCGCCTGGCCGGTACTTCCCTTTGATTGGACGTACCGATAAAACGGCAACAGGACCCATGCAATGGACAAGCGATACAAGTTCGAACAGATCGATTGTTGCTATTTTTTACCCGGCACGCTCTGATCAGTCGATGTGAGATCTCGATAGAAGATGCGACTGGGAGATGGAGGGTGGGGGTGGGGGTGGGGGTGGCTGGGATGTTGGTCAGGAAGGGGGGTAGGGTGGGGTGAGGGTGGGTGATGGCGGAGGTGAGTTGCAGAGCATGGATCGGGTAGGTTCACGTGTGGTTATAAAGTGTTGCATTGTGGATCTGAGTATGGTAATCATTTCATTTTTTCAGAAGGTGCAGATATAAATTTCGAACGTTTTGTTTTACATTCTATTCAGGCGAGGGAAGTTTGGAATATGTCAGTGTACCATTTTGCATTGTAAATTTTTTTCCCTTTCAAATTTAGACAACGGGTTGATAGAATTTTGACATGCCAAGACACTTCTGTCGGATGTTGATACTTTTTATTCCATTTTTTTTTTTTTTTAAGAATAATGGAAATTTTGAATTTTACAGCGTATCCTTGCCTTTCGCTTTTTATGAACTCAAACAGTTTTCTTTAAATTTTTATTTTCAAAGGTAACACAATCTTAAAATTTTAAGGCTTGTTCAGTTTATAGTTTACTCTAGTTTTCAGATGCTGGAATCGTAGAACTATTCGATGATTGAACTGCTTTCCACGTGTTGGGAAATCGATAATTTTTTTTTCTAGCGTGGGTTGCGTCTTCTGAGATTCCTTGGTGTGATTTTCTTTCTTTTTTTTTTCCAGATAGGTGGACATGAAGAACTCTGGAGAGCAGTGACCAAAAGTCGGTGAATATTGGAGTGAAATGCTTCTTTCCTGGGGACATGTGCAGAGGCAACTCCATGGCAACTGTTAAGATTTGTGAAGAGCCTAATAACCGATGATTATAGCCTACTAGCTGGTATAATGTCACCTGAAACGCAAGAAGTGGCCGTGAAATAGAAAAGGAAAAAAAATGAAAGCAAACCCACACTTCCTTGAACGCATGAAAAAGAGAAAAGAAAGAAGATTAATTAACAAACTGAATATAACCACACCTGTATAGAAACCTTCATAAATTGGTACTGTTTTTATAGCTTCCTGTTCCGTCACAAGCTTTGACCATGAACATCAAGGCAGTCTGTATGTCCAGCGACAAAATGAAGTTATCCAGCTTCTCTATGCCCGAGACTGTGAATTCTGCACGCCCGAATGCCACAGACACAACTGTTCCTTATAACCTTCATGATGATGTTGATATGACGTCATCTCGCAAACACTGTGACGTCAGCGACGTCCCAGTCATACGAATCCCAACAGGCCGGACTTCCGTACAGAGTAAGACGCCAGGATGTGCACGGAACGTCGTCAGCGCGTCTGTGACTTTGACAACGACTGTACATGCGCAGAAAGACCAGGTGGGTGGGTATTTTATTTACCCCACCAGTTTGGAAGTCTTTGCCATCTGACATGGTGGTACAGGGAGTATAATTATTGTAGGTTAAGTCCTATTTTAGCGTCTTGAATTCAGGAACCTATTTTACGTTAAATTTTTGTGCATAGATGAAACGATATTACCATTAGTCGATGTTGTAACCCTTTTTCGGTAGTTTTCGACTGTATTGTGTGTGTGTGTGTGTGTGTGTGTGTGTGTGTGTGTGTGTGTGGTATTTTACTTTATGTTGATGCGGATTCATTCGCTAAACTATAAGTGCCGCCATCTTGCTTTTGTTCGATTTCGGCGCGGCAAACTATGATGCAGTAAACAAACAAACAAAAAAAAAAAACCCATGGCGGTTTGAGATGACAAATGTACGTGGGGTCCCGGATCATGTTGTGGGTCATTTTGCCTCCTATCCAAGCCTAATTCTTTGATTAGATGGGTCGCTGTCACGCAACATGTCATATTTCTTACACCTCAATTGCAAAACGCACGAAATTTTTAGTTTGATTAACTCACTCAGTACGGCCAGTCCTCTCTTCTTCTCTACACAGACCCCTCGGATGTCCAGTGGGTGTCTGAATGACCCAACCTTTAGCTTCCGTCGTCAGAATTGTGGTTTTCTTTGTCAACATTTACCTCTTCAGTATAAGAGCCTTCCGATTGCAATATTTTGATGATGGTAATTGGGGTGAAACGCTGTTAACGTCGTCTCTTTCGCCGTTCGTATGGAGAGAGTTAATTAAACAGGTTCCAGAATTTAGGGAACAGAAATGGGACAGCGTCGTGTCATGGTATGTGTATCGTGTTTTCTTTTCTTGTATCGATTTGTGCTGTGTTGTGTCGAATTGTGTTGTGTTGAGTCGTTGTGAATTGTGTTCTGTTGTGTTGTGTTGTGTTGTGTTGAGTTGTAGTGTGCTGTGTTGTGTTGTGTTGTGTTGCGTTGAGTCGTAGTGTGCTGTGTTCTGTTGTGTTCTGTTGTGTTGTGTTGTGGTGTGCTGTGCTGTGCTGTGCTGTGCTGTGCTGTGCTGTGTTGTGTTCTATTGTTCTGTGTCGAGTTTTGTTGTGTTGAGTCGTGGTGTGTTGTGTTCTATTGTTCTGTGTCGAGTTGCGTTGGTTGTGGTGTGTTGCGTTCTTTTGTATTGTGTTGTGTTGAGTCGTGGTGTGTTGTGTTGTGTCGAGTTGTGTTGGTTGTGGTGTGTTGTGTTCTATTTGTATTGTGATATGTCGAGTTGTGTTGTGTTGAGTTGTGGTGTGTTGTGTTCTATTGTGTTGTGTCGAGTTTTGTTGGTTGTGGTGTGTTATGTTCTATTGCATTGTGTTGTGTTGAGTCGTGGTGTGTTGTGTTGTGTCGAGTTGTGTTGGCTGTGGTGTGTTGTGTTCTATTTGTATTGTGATATGTCGAGTTGTGTTGGTTGTGGTGTGTTGTGTTCTATTTGTATTGTGATATGTCGAGTTGTGTTGTGTTGAGTTGTGGTGTGTTGTGTTCTATTGTGTTGTGTCGAGTTTTGTTGGTTGTGGTGTGTTATGTTCTATTGCATTGTGTTGTGTTGAGTCGTGGTGTGTTGTGTTGTGTCGAGTTGTGTTGGCTGTGGTGTGTTGTGTTCTATTTGTATTGTGATATGTCGAGTTGTGTTGTGTTGAGTTGTGGTGTGTTGTGTTCTATTGTGTTGTGTCGAGTTGTGTTGGTTGTGGTGTGTTGTGTTCTATTTGTATTGTGATATGTTATGTCGAGTTGTGTTGTGTTGAGTTGTGGTGTGCTGTGTTCTATTGTGTTGTGTCGAGTTGTGTTGGTTGTAGTGTGTTATGTTTTATTGCATTTTACTGTGTTGTGTTCTTTCGAATTGTGCTGTGTTGAGTCATGGTGTGTTGTGTTCTATTGTATTGTATTATTTTGTGTCGAGTTTTGTTGTGTTGAGTCATCGTGTGTAGTGTTGCGTTGAGTCGTAGTGTGTTGTGTTCTATTGTGTTATGTTGTGTTCTATTGTGTTGTGTTGTGTCGAGTTGTGTTGGTTGTAGTGTGTTATGTTCTTTTGTATTGTGTTGTCCTGTGTCAAGTTGTGTTGTGGTGTGTCGAGTTGTGTTGGTTGTGGTGTGGTGTGTTCTATTGTATTGTGTTGTGCTGTGTGGAGTTTGTTGTGTTGAGTCGTGGTGTGTTGTGTTCAGTTGTGTTGTGTTGTGTCGAGTTGTGTTGTGTTGTGGTATGTTGTGTTCTGTTGTGTTGTGATGTGCTATGTCGAGTTGTGTTGTGTTGAATCGTGGTGTGTGTGTTCTGTTGTGTTGTGTCGAGTTGTGATGGTTGTGGTGTGTTGTGTTCTATTGTATTGTGATGTGTTATGTCGAGTTGTGTTGAGTCGTGTTGTGTTGTGTTGTGTTGTTGTCGAGTTGTGTTGGTGGTGGTGTGTTCTTTTCTATTGTATTGTGTTGTGTTGAGTCGTGCCGTGTTGTGTTGTATGTATTGCACTGTGCTGTGTTGCAATCCGGACAACTTTCTCCTTCTCACACACACACATCTCTGTATGAATTCTGCCCAGGATACAAGTTCCAGGGATTACACTCTCGCCTTTTTGTGTCATCACCATTTTATTTTCCTTTTTGTTGTTTTTTTCTGTCTGCGTGCATATAATCATTTGCTTCCTCAACAGGTTGATTTTTGTTGTTGTTGTTGTTGTTGTTGTTGCCTTTTTGGTTATTGAATACAACATCTTACCAAGGAACACTCTTTGGCTGCCAGTTCTAGTTTAAAACGTGCGCCAAATGAGTCCAGATCGTTATCTCATCCGAAAGACTAGCAGCCACACCACCACCAAGGGCTTAATGAAGGGACGGAGCAGAGAGAGAGAGAGAGAGAGAGAGAGAGAGAGAGAGAGAGAGAGGAATGAAAAAAAAAGTACCAACAGGAACAACATGTGTTGGATGACTTGAACTGCGGTCCTTCGGATCTTTTCACTTCCTTGAGTTCCTGTATCACTGGTCCCTTAATTATACTTTGTTAAATAGAAATTATGCACTGTACGTGTTGAACTGTCTGATCACACTATCATACAAGATTTATGTTCAGTGTTGAAGTGTTTTTTGTTCTTCTCTGATGTATTGTATAGCATCGTTTCGCATCGCATCGCATCGCATCGCATCGAAAGGCATTGTATTGTGTTGTGTTGCGTTGCGTTGTATTTTGTTGTACTCTGTCGTGTTGTATTGTATTGTATTGTATTGTATTGTATTGCATCATTGTGCTGTATTGCATTTCATGCCATTCGACCATTACAAAGTCATCAAAGTCATCTGCTGTAACTTCCTAACAGTTAACTAATGACTGCCATTTATTGAACTTTATTTATTTGTTTATTTATCTATTTATTTATTTATTAATTTATTTATTAATCATGCATGCATCTGTTTAGTCATGTATTCATTCATCTAGTCATGTGTTTATTTATTCATTTGTTTATCTGTCTATTTATCTATTTATTTATTTATTTATTTACTCACTCACACAAAAAACTCTGACATATTCACTTTTCTATCCATCAAATCACAAAAAGAAAAAGAAGTTAAAAAAAAAAAAAAAAAAAAAATGTCCGCAGCACAATTACAACCCCCCTCATCCCGTCTCGGACACCGGGGACGCAGACAGCGCGGAAGCGGAAGCCGTTGTGCGCGTGCGCAGACCGCTCACGTGCCACCGAAGTTCTGATCTGATTGGTCCTTGCCCTTGCGGCGCGTGCCGGGAGAGGGAGGAGGAGGACACCTTGACCCCTGTGGATGACCTCTTGTCCGCGGAAGGAATGGTGGACGCCAGGGAGACGGAGATCGAGGCAGTGCCGTTGGACAAGCAGTTTTACAACCAGTAAGCGACTTGGTAGTGGTAGTAGTAGTCGTAGCAGCAGCAGCACCTGTAGTAGTAGTGGTAGTAGTAGTAGTAGCAGTGAGTAGCGGTAGTAGCATTATTATTATTATTATTATTATTATTGATATTATTAGTAGTAGTCGTCGTATGGACGTGGGGGAGGCGGAGACAGAGGCAGTTTTGCAACCAGTAAGAGACTCGGTAGTAATGATAGTAGTAGTAGTAGAAGTAGTAGTAGTAGTAGTATAGACGTGAGGGAGACGGTGATAGAGGCAGTTGCGTAGGACATGCAGTTTTGCAACCAGAAAGAGACTTTGTAGTAGTAGCAGTAGCAGTAGTAGTAGTAGTAGTATGGAGACGAGGGAGACGGAATTGAGGCAGTTCCGTTGGCCAGCAGTTCTACAACCAGTAAGCGACTTTGCAGTAGTAGTTGTAGTATTAGTATTAGTATTAGTAGTGTGGATGCCAGGGAGACGGAGATAGAGGCAGTTCCATTGGACTAGCAGTTTTACAGTTAGTAAGATACTCGGTAGTAGTGAAAGTGGTAGTAGTTGTGGTGTAGTAGTTGTTGTAGTTGTACTGGTATGGACACGAGGGAGACGCGGAGATAGAGGCAGTTCCATTGGACCAGCAGTTTTGCAACCATTAAGAGCTCGATCGTAGTAGTAGTAGTAGTCATAATAACGATCATAATGATGGTGATGATGATGATGATGATGATGATGATGTTGATGATGACACAACAGTAGTACTGCTACTACAAATATTAATGATGATAATGATCATTAACAACAACAACAACAATAATGATAATACTAATGGGTACTTAGAGCACTCCATCCAGACAACAGCTCTGAGTATATTTTTCATGGTTTAAAATGTGTGTGTGTGTGTGTGTGTGTGTGTGTGTGTGTGTGTGTGTGTGTGTGTTTACAACAGTCTGTTTTCTCTGTAGACAAGCATTCATATGCTGTGCTAAGCTCACCATTTTCAGTGGCAGATAATTATGAATTTAACATTGTCAAAACGTAATCTTTGTAATATTTTGCATTCAGTCAATTTAATCATGGATGATTAAGCCAGTGATGTGCCAGTGTGTCTGTTTGTCTCATTGTTTGAACTGCGTGTCTACATAAGATCTTGTGAATCTCTGACACGCATGCGTTTGAACGTGTGTGTGTGTGTGTGTGTGTGTGTGTGTGTGTGTGTGTGTGTGTGTGTGTGTGCATTGTGTGTGACTCTGTGTGTGTGTGTGTGTGTGTGTGTGTATGCGTGCGCGTCAGTGCTGTGTGCGTGCCTGTGTGTGTGCGTGCGTGCGTGTGCGTGCTTGTGTATGTGTGTGCGTGCTTGCGCGCATGTCTGTGTGTTTCTCAGATGGGCGCGTCTCCCCAGGGAAGAGGACCCGGACAATGACTTCTCCCTCGTCACGCGCAGGTCCGCGTCAGTGCGCGCGCTCTCGGCGACCGGAAGCCTCAAGTCCTACACCCTGATGAACGCCATCGCCAGAGACAAGCACAGCCCCATAGACAACTACGCCAGCTTAGTGCACTACATGAGGACTGGTGTGTGTGTGTGTGCGTGTGTGCGTGCGTGTGTGTGTGTGTGTGTGTTTGTGTTGTGGTTGTGGTTGTACCGTGAAGCAGGCATGCAAGACAGTCGCCCAGTCCACCCTTCCCATTCAACAGTTGTAGGCGACGTTCACATAAAGCCCAGCTGGTTGCTAAACAGCCTTTTGCCGACAGCCTGACACAGCAACACACACACACACACACACACATACACACACACACACACACACCTACATATATACGCGCATTCACGCACGAACGCTACACACACATACACAAACACACACACACGCATACTTTCAATTCTGCTGATCGTATGTGTGCGTGTGCAGGTGGTGTGTGTGTGTGTGTGTGTGTGTGTGTGTGTGTGTGTGTGTTGGGTGTGTGTAGTGTGTTGTTGTGGTTGTGGTTGTACCGTGAAGCAGGCGAGCAAGACTGTCGTTCACCTTTTCAAACAGTTACAGGCAACGTTCAGCCCCACAGATAACTATGCCAGTTTGGTGCACTACATGAGAACTGGTGTGTGTGTGTGTGT
>JAAQRG010306243.1:0-15737 GCA_011634625.1 Babylonia areolata | reverse complement strand
TCTTCTAAATTTTCTTCTTCTTCTTCGTGTTTTTCTTCTATTAGGCCAGTTACTCTGGTGATAATAAATTTAATCTCATGTTAATATTGATATTACTATATTATGTACTGTTTGTTTATTTGCTTTATTTCATTATTTTATTACTTACTGTTTATGAATGTTATTTGATACAAGTCATAATATGGTTCATCATCCGTCATGATAATATTGAAGTGCAACGTTGTGAGCACAGTATAAGCTTTAAGCTTGTTGATGCTCTTTTGTCATTCGTTGCATTGTAATCATGTGTATTGTTGAATAATTAAAGATTATTAAAACCATCAGCTGTCAGTCGGCTCTACCCAGGTAGGCAGCCTGTTGTTGCAAATGACGCCGTGTTTCTAAAGTACTTAGAGCTCAGTCTCTGGCCGAGGATAGGCGGTCTCCGGCCGAGGATAGGCAGTCTCTGGCCGAGGATAGGCGGTCTCCGGCCGAGGATAGGCGCTGTATAAAATCAGATTAATTCGAATCAAATTGGAAAATGAAAAAAAAAAAAAAAATTTTTTTAAATCGTTTTCATTTCTGCCTACCCCCCCCCCCCCCCTTCCTCCACAGGGCCCACAAGTACCTCATCAGCCGACTCCAGCGCCGCTGTTTCCTCCACTGGCGGGGGGCAGCGGATGCCAGCCGGAAGGACCGGATGGCGGAAGGCATCCACCGGCAGCACATGCTGCGGAAGGGCCTGCAGGGCTTCCGATGGGCCATCCTGCGCTCCAAGCACCAGATCCGAACCCTGCAGATGAGGGTCAGTGCCCTGGTGACCAGGACCGCTTTTGACAAGGTGGGTGGTGGTGGTGGTGGTGGTGTGTTCGGGGTGTGAGTTTGTGTGTGTGTGCGTGTGTGTGTGTGTGTGTTTGACAAGGTGGTGGGGTGTGTTGTTGTTTGGTGGATGTGTGTGTGTTGTGTGTGTGTTTGTTGTGTATGTGTGTATGTGACAGCATGTGTGTGTGTGTGACGGTGCATGCGCACGTGTGTGTGTGTGTGTGTGTGTGTGTGTGTGTGTGTCTGTGTTTGACAAAGTGGTGGGATGTGTTGTTGTGGTCTGGTGTGTGTGTGTGTGTGTGTGTGAGACTTAGAGAGAGAGAGAGAGAGAGGGTGAGTGTATGTGTATGTGTGTGTGTGTATTTGCATGATTGTGAGTGTGCAGGCTTGTTTGAATGTGGAATATCATATTGAATGCATATATATATATATATATATATATATATATATATATATAGACACATACACACACATATATACAGATATCTGTATTTTCTTTTTCTTCTTCTCCCTCTTCTTCTCCTCTTCCTCCTCTTTCTCCTTCTTCTTGGTAATGTCAGTATTTCAGTTATCAACATTTCTCTGTTTCCAGTGGCAAGCGCAGTTCGAGTCTCGAAGGGAGGAGCGCCTTTGCAAGGCTTTCCGACGATGGCGAGAATACGCCTACGAAGAAAAGATGTACGTTGCACTGCCCATCGTAGTACTGAACAAGAGCATGTTGCGATAATGTTGGCACAGTAACAGCTTGCACAACACTCGGCTAATACACAGATTGACATAAGTTTACATCTGGGCCAACAGCAAAGTGAGAGCTGTATTATCAATGGTTTCTCCAGTCAATGGGAAACCATTTACAGCTAAGTCTTTTGTGAAGGACTGTGACTCTCAAATACGGAGGCAAAATTGCACTGGCTCTTAGTGCTGCAGCCTTGCGGGCTAGTTGGCCTTTGGGAACCATCCCAACGCCGACAGTCCTAAAACCGTCTTGGCCGAGAGAGTGGGGATGTAACTTGGGCAAGACACTCTCCACTATAATCAAATTCTGGCCCAAATAGTCGGAACAGGAGTTGCCTCCTCTGCTGTTCTGATGGTCATAGTCGGTCACCACTATCATATATATATATATTGCTCTCAGTGGCTGAACGTCTATGGGTGTGGAGTTTGACTGGTCTCTGTGTGTGTGTGTGTGTGTGTGTGTGTGTGTGTCTGTGTGTGTGTGTGTGTGTGTGTGGTGGAGGGGAGTAGAAAGTGTTGCTGTGTCAGTGTGTGTGTGAGTGATTTTACTGAGTGTGTGGATGACTGTACTGAGTGTGTGAGTGACTTTTAGAGATTGCATAGAATTTTAGATTGATTTATTGCCATGATATATGTAGCATAGAATTTTAGATTGACTTATTGGTGTGATATATGTAGCATAGAATTTTATATTGATTTATTGCCATGATATATGTAGCATAGACTTTTATATTGATTTATTGCTGTGATATATGTAGGATAGAATTTTATATTGAGTTATTGCCATGATATATGTAGCATAGCATTTTATATTGATTATATTGCCGTGATATATGTAGAATATAATTTTATATTGATAATATTGCCATGATATATGTAGCATAGAATTTTATATTGATTTATTGCCGTGATATATGTAGCATAGAATTTTATATTGATATGTTGCCGTGACATATGTAGCATAGAATTTTAGAATTTTATATTGATATATTGCTGTGACATATGTAGCATAGAATTTTATATTGATTTATTGCCGTGATATATGTAGCATAGAATTTTATATTGATTTATTACTGTGACATATGTAGTGTGTGTATGTGTGTGTGTGTGTTCCATGACCTTTATGGAACTGTTGGCTGTGGGGAATAAAAAAACAAACCCTCCCCCACCTCCCCAACCCCTAAAAAAACCCACCAAAAACCCCCACAACAACCCCATACACACAATCAAACAAAAAACCTTTGATTCTCAACTCTCTTTGCAGTGTGCATGAGAAGCAGAAAGACCAGAACGAGAAGCTGGTGTGTGTGACGATGCTTCTGTGGAGAGAGGCCTACGATCGCCGCATGAAGGAGAACGTGGCCGATAAGTACCTCAGGTTAGAACTTGCTGCTTTCACCTTGGCTGTCTGTGTGTGTGTGTGTGTGTGTGTGTACGTGTTTGTTGCAGGTTGAAGTGTGATAATCCTTTGTTGCGGTGTTGAGGTGTCGAAATGTTTTGGTGGGGTGGTCGTTTTTGTGTGTGTGTGTGTGTTATTGTTAACAACTGAGATTTGTTAATGTTTCTATGACTTTTAAAAATTTTTTTTTTTAACTTATTCCACTCCAGGTATGAGTTAATTTGCATTATGATTACTTTTCCTGTGGATCAGCTGTGGGTGTTCTCGCACTGACACACTGTTCCAGTTTAGTTTATTCTTGCTTGGTACAGTTGGCATTTTAAGCTGAACCATTTCCAGATTCCGGAAGCGTGAAAACAAAGCTTTGTTCAACCTGTCAGATCAACAATTCTTCATTGATTTTCACTGTTTTAGTGAACCGCTCTATTTTTTATTTTTTATTTTTTATTATTATTTTTTTTTAAACTGCAGTGGTCTCATGTAGTTCTGCTCCAGGGGAGTTGTAGCATCATGGAGTTGTGGGGTAGAACAAGTTAAATGGTGATAATATGGATGTGTTGTGGGGTAGAACAAGTTAAATGGTGAAAACATGAATGTGTTGTGGGATAGAACAAGTTAAATGGTGATAATATGGATGTGTTGTGGGGTAGAACAAGTTAACTGGTGAAAACATGAATGTGTTGTGGGACAGAACAAGTTAAATGGTGATAATATGAATGTGTTTGTGGGATAGAACAAGTTAAATGGTGATAATATGGATGTGTCGTGGGATAGAGCAAGTTAAATGGTGATAATATGAATGTGTTGTGGGATAGAACAAGTTAAATGGTGATAATATGAATGTGTTGTGGGATAGAACAGGATAAATGGTGATAATACGAATGTGTTGTGGGATAGAGCAAGTTAAATGGTGATAATATAAATGTGTTGTGGAGTAGAACAAGTTAAATGGTGATAATATGGATGTGTTGTGGGATAGAACAAGTTAAATGGTGATAATATGAATGTGTTGTGGGATAGAACAGGATAAATGGTGATAATACGAATGTGTTGTGGGATAGAGCAAGTTAAATGGTGATAATATAAATGTGTTGTGGAGTAGAACAAGTTAAATGGTGATAATATGGATGTGTTGTGGGATAGAACAAGTTAAATGGTGATAATATGAATGTGTTGTGGGATAGAACAGGATAAATGGTGATAATACGAATGTGTTGTGGGATAGAGCAAGTTAAATGGTGATAATATAAATGTGTTGTGGAGTAGAACAAGTTAAATGGTGATAATATGGATGTGTTGTGGGCTAGAACAAGTTAAATGGTGATAATATGAATGTGTTGTGGGGTAGTACAAGTTAAATGGTAATAATATGGATGTGTTGTGGGCTAGAACAAGTTAAATGGTGATAATATGAATGTGTTGTGGGGTAGTACAAGTTAAATGGTGATAATATGGATGTGTTGTGGGATAGAACAAGTTAAATGGTGATAATATGAATGTGTTGTGGGATAGAACAAGTTAAATGGTGATCATATGAATGTGTTGTGGGATAGAACAAGTTAAATAGTGATAACATGAGTGTATAAAACATTTAGAATTAAATGCTTCAAATTTCATAACAAGATTATTAGATTTGTTGCATGAAGTTTAAATGTGTTATAAGAGGCTATGTGAAAAACATTCTATACAACATGGCTAATTTTTAATGTCATAGAATGGTATGCTTTTGAATATGTTAACATTGTGAATTCAGCATTGATATTTTAATTCTACAAACATAAAAAAAACTTATTACAGAAATTGAAACTTAGTATTCAAAACTTCTCTTGCACACTGTTTTATTTGCATCAGTTGCTTCAGGGTCTTTTAGTTGTGGTATGGGTTGAAAATGCTTTGGTGTTTAATTTGGTGGTATATTTGGGGTTGAAAATTGCTTTGGTATTAACTATTGCTCATATATTTGGGACTGGAAATGCTTTGGTGTAAGTTGCTTATATATTTGGGGCTGAATATGCTTTGGTATTTCATTTGCTCATGTATTTGAGGTCTGAAATGCTTTGATGTTTAATCTTGTCAGATATATTTGGGGTTGAATATGCTTTGGTGTTGAATTTTGTCATATATATATTTGGATGAAAATGCTTTGGTGTTTCATTTGGTCTTTATAGTTGTGGTTGAAAATGCTTTGATTATGTATTTGGGGTTGAAGATGCTTTGGTTATATATTTGGTGTTGAAAATGCTTTGGACATATATTTGGGGTTGAATTTTGTCATATATTTGGGGCTGAAAACACTGAAGCATTTAATTTTGTCACGTATTTTCAAAATTTCCGGGTGTCTAATTTGTTCATATTATTTTAGGGGTCGAAAACACTTTGTTTATTTTTCTCATATATTTAGGGTTCCAGTGCTTTGTTCTTTTTGATTTTTGTCCTACATTATGTGGTGTAGCATGTATGGATTTGTCCGAACGCAGTGACACCTCCTTGAGCTACTGACACTGATACTGATACTGCTGCTGGTCAGGCATCTATCTGCCTAGCAAATATGGTGTGGCATATACATGGACTTGTCCAAACACAGTGACACCTCCTTGAGAAACTGAAATGGAAACTTCATTTTGGGTTTTTTTTCTCATGGTATTGTTCCAGCAAAGTAGAACACACCACACACACACAAAAAAAAAGTGCTCAGAAATGGCACTGTGCTTCAGTTGATGGTCTCATTTCACCAAGTCAAATGTAGCAGCCGAAGGGGTTAAATTTTGTTCTGTATTTGGGGTTGAAAAATGCTTCAGTGTTTAAATCTCTTATATTTTTGGGTAGTGGAAAATGCTTTGGTGGTTGAAATCATCACAGTATCGTCAGCAGGCTGGGTACATGAATGAGTGATGTGGATATTTATGCAGCACCTATCCTTGGTCGTACACCAAGCTCTAAGCGCTTTACAAACACGGGGTCATTTGCACAACAGGATGCCAACCTGGGTAGAGCCGACTGACGGCTGCCGTTTGGTGCTTATCATTCGTTTCCTGTGTCATCCAGTCAGATTTCAGCCACACACACATGCATACCCATACAGACATGTAACATTTTATGTGTATGACCGTTTTGATTATTTACTCCGCCATATAGGTAGCCATACTCCATTTTCAGGGGTGTGCATGCCAGGTATGTTCTTGTTTCCATAAACCACCAAACGCTGACAGGGATTACAGGATCTTTAACATGCGTATTTGATCTTCTGAGTACGTATAGACACAAAAGGGGTTCAGGCACTAGCAGGTGTGCACATATGTAGACCTGGGAAATCGGAAATCTGCACCTGTATCCACCAGGTGCCAGTAGTGAGATCCGAATGCAGGACCCTCAGATTGAAAGTCCAGCGCTTTAACCACTCGGCTGTTGTGCCTGTCAGTGAATGATCTCTTTGAATGTTTTGGCAGTCTTCTCTTTTCCAAATCAGATAATGTCATCGCTTGAAAGTGACCTCTTTCCTGTCCTGTGTCGGATGAGTACATTCACATCAACAGTGACTGCTTACCTTAAAGTGTTAGCCGTGTCGTCTTCACTGAATCAGATCAAGCCATTCACGCCAGCGCTGTCCTGTTTCCCTTGAAGCAAATAATCCAGTTACACCAGCTGTCCCCTCTTTCCGTTGAATCAGCTCAACCCATTCACATCAGCATTGTCCTTTTCCCTAAACTGAACCGCACCAGCACATTCTTGCTTGTCTGTCATCCTAAGAAATAATTTTAGTATAAAAAAAAGAAAAAAAAAAAGAAAAAAAAAAGAGGAGATAAAGAAAGCCTTGTTGTGCCTTGTTCTCTGAATCGAATGAACCAGTCATTTATTTTTCCAGCAATCCACATGACCCCTTTTTCTGCTAAAACCAAACCTTCCACCCTTAGTCTTGTGGTGGCGGTGGTTGTCAGACTCTTGTTACTGCAGTGTTTGACACTTTCAGGCAATGTTTTCTTCCTGAGCCTTGACTTACAGATTAACTCTCTCCACACAAACGGCGAAAGAGACGACGCTAACAGCGTTTCACCCCAATTACCATCATCAAAATATTGCAAGCGGAAGGCTCTTATACTGAAGAGGTGAATGTTGACAAAGAATACCACAATTCTGACGCCGGAAGCTAAAGGTTGGGTCATTCAGACACCCACTGGACATCCGAGGGGTCTGTGTAGAGGAGAAGAGAGGACTGGCCGTACTGAGATAGTTAACACGTCTTATTCGTGGATAAGATTAGTTACAGAACCAGCAGGCATTTTCTAGCATTTACTATCAATGCAGCACAAGCCCACTGAAACAGTATTGATGAATAGGGGAAAAAAAGGAGATAAATTTGTTTGGAAGAAGGTTTAAAAATCTGATCGCCACACAGATGTAAACAAAAACTCCCTCACTCATGTGATCAGTCAGTCAGAAACCTTACAGCCAATTCTTTTTATGTGTTTAGGGAGCAGCGATACATGTAGTCGGGACCATAGTTGGACCATATAATGATGGGCACAGTAGCCGAATGGTTAAATTGTTGGACTTTCCATGTGCAACATGCACTTGGTGCCCAGAAATAGAACCCAAGGGAACCTAAGGGTCCCTGGTTCGAATCTCAGTGGATAAAGGGTAGAGATTTGTCCAATCTACCCGGTCAACAGATGTGCAGACCTGATAGTGCCTGAACCCCCTTCATGTGTTTATGCACACAGAAGATCAAATACACATGTTAAAGATCCTGTAATCCATGTCAGCATTCACTGGGTTATGGAAACAAGAACATACCCAGCATGCACACCCCAGAAAATGGAATATGGCTGCCTACTTGGCCAAGTAGATAAACAAAACGGTCACACATGTAAAATGTTACATGTCACTCTGAGTGTGTGTGTGTGCGAGTGCTTGAAATCTCATTGAAAGACACAGGAAACGAATGATGAGCGCCTGATGGCAGCCCGTCATTGGGCCTCTACCTTGCTGGGCAGCCTGTTGTGCTAATGACTCCATGTTTGTAAAACGCTTAAGCTTGGTCCCTGACTGGACAGGCGCTGTTTAGATAAGTGGAGTGACGGCCTAGAGTTAACGCGTCCGCATAGGAAGCAAGAGAATCTGAGCACGTTGGTTCAATTCACGGCTCAGCCGCCGATATTTTCTCCCCCTCCACAAGACCTTGAGTGTTGGTCTGGACACGTCATTTGGATGAGACGATAAACCGAGGTCCCGTGTGCTAGCATGCACTTAGCGCACATAAAAGAACCCATGGCAACGAAAGGGTTGTTCCTGGCAGAATTCTGTAGAAAAATCAACTTCGGTAGGAAAAACAAATAAAACTGCATGCAGGAAAAAATACAGAAAAATTGGTGGCGCTGTAATGTAGCGACGCGCTCTCCCTGGGGAGAGAAGCCCTAATTTCACACCGAGAAATCTGTAGTGATAAAAAGAAATACAAATACAAATACAACGTATCCCTATCACGCAGCACCATGCTGGAATGGGGCCTTGAACTTCGACCACTGGATGGGAAGTCCAGTAACAGGCTGAGAGCTTGGTTTCCGACCAAGTTCCAGGTGCTGTGTAAGCGTCCGTATCATTCATTTTCCTTGTTCTGAAAACAAGGCGTGCGCTTTTGTGTTGTCGTGACTAATGTTTCCTTGCCATGTTCGTGGACGTGGTGGTTGTTGTGGTGGTTGCACTGGCCTAATCCTTAACCCCCCTGGTTGCTAACCATTGCAGACGCACTTCCCTGCTGCAGTCATGGCGTGTCTGGCGCCAGTTCACTAACTCGGCCAAGGAAAAGGCCTACAGACACTCTCTGGCTTTGTGAGTGGTTGTGGCTGTGTGTGTGTGTGTCGGGTGTTCTGATTGGCTGAAATAGTGGTGTGTGTGTGTGTGTGTGTGTGTGTTGGGTGTTCTGATTGGCTGAAATAGTTGTGTGCATGTGTGTGTGTGTGTGTCGGGTGTTCTGATTGGCTGAAACAGTGGTGTGCGTGTGTGTGTGTGTGTGTGTGTGTGTGTGTCATGGGTTTTGATTGGCTGAAATTTGGTGTCTTTTTGTGTGTATGTGTGTGTCAGGTGGTGTTCTGATTGGCTGAAATATTGGTGTGTGTGTGTGTGTGTGTGTGTGTGTGTGTGTGTAGTATTAATAGGCTGAAACTGAATTTAAAAAAAAAAAGTTTTGACTGGGTGAAATTTGATTAACATAAGTGGATTGGTGAACTGGAATTTAACAGAAAAAAATTTCAAATGGAAGAAAATGGAATTCAGGTAAGTTAATATTTTGAAAAAAATAATTAAATAGAAATTAAGATTAAAAAAAAAAATCTTGAATTGAGACTTTAAAAGTCCTAATGACCTGTGTTTTAGAATTTGTCCATGAAGTCTGGTAGGTTGATTGCAATTTGTACTTACGATTGTTTGAATGTAGACTTTTATACGAGCTTTGGTAAACATTGTCCCATATCGTTGTTTGCATCTAACATTGATTTTGTAAGGTTGCAAGCTTATGAGGATTGATATGAACTGCAAGTGGATGGTTTAAGTAATCTTTATTTATTCAACAATGCACATGATTACAATGCAATGAATGACAAAAGAGCAGCTTATACTGTGCTCACAACGTTGCACTTCAATTTTATCATGACGGCTGATGAACCATATCATGACTTGTATCAGATAACATTCATAAACAGTAAGTAATGAAATAATGAAATAAAACAAATAAACAAACAGTAAATAATATAGTAAAATAACGCTAATATCGATATTAACATGAGATTAAATTTATTATCACCAGAGTAATTGGCCTAATAGAAGAAAAACACAAAGAAGAAGAAGAAGAAAATTTAGAAGAACGGTGGGTAAGGTGGTGGGGGAGGGGGAACAGAAATTCTAACAAGTGGATTGAAGATTGTGTTTGAAGGGTGTCCAGAGGCTTGCATGATAGCTTTTGGCGGGTTTGTTGTGTTGCGTTGTGAGGAGCTACTGTGTGGGACTAAGTGTTTATTTATTTATTTTTTTTATCATTCTGAATGGAAGTCTCCATTCGTTCGTTCTTTAGTTTAACGTCTTTTCACTGTAAGTGATATTAGACGAGGGAAGGAAAAAAATCGAGTGGGAGGAGGGGGAGGGGGTGGGTGGGGAATTACTGTGTACGCATACGAGTAAGTGAAAGTGTGTGTGTGTGTGTGTGTGAAAATTATTGATTTAAGTTTTGTTTTTAAAAAAAAGTCTCCATGTATTGATTATTGTTATTTCCTTTCCTTGTTTGAAAAGTCAGAACTTAAAAAAAAAAATTTATTATTTTATTTTTTAGAAATTGAATGGTCAGTCTGCACTAAGAGGTTTGAGGTCTTTTGAATTATATTGATATTGAGAGTTCTTTGAAATATTCTGTCTGATTGCAAGTGTCCTGTCTGTCTGTCTGTCTGTTTCTTTATCTTTACCAGTAGTGTTACTCACCCCTATCTCTGTGTAATCTGTGTGTGTGTGGGTGGGTTTGGGTGTGTGTTTGTGCATATGTTGTGTTTGTGAGAGTGTGTGGGTGTGGGTGTGTGTATGTGCATATGTTGTGTTTGTGAGTGTGTGTGGGTGTGGGAGTGGGTGTGTGTATGTACATATATGTGCATATGATGTGTGTGTGTGGGTGTGTGTGCATGTGCACATACACACGTCTCTCCTTTTATATCTCCCCCCCCCCCCCCGGCCCACTGTCTTATTGTTTATCAATTCATTTTCATCTTCTTTTCGTTTCTTTTTCTCTCTCTCTCTCCTTTCTCTCTGTGTGCCTGGTGTTTGGGAACGCTGCGCTGCGTCTCGCGGTGCCGCCTTCAGGGACCTGCGGAAGCGAAACATGCAGCGAAGCACCCTGCAGGTGTGGAGGCTATCCCTCATCCAGTCCCAGAGAGCCAGCCACCACTTCAGGTAATGGGTGGGGGTGTGGCGGGGTGGCGTTGTTAGTAGTGTAGCGATGCACTCTTACCTGAATGAGAGAGCAGCCGGAGTTTCACACAGAGAAATCTGTTGTGACAAAAAAAAACAACAACAAATGAGAAGTACAATACAATGATAATGATGATGATATTGGTAATGATAAAAATATTGATGATGATAATGATAATAATGATGATTGTCATAATAATAATTATAATAATAATAATAATAACAACAATAATAATATTGGTGATGATAATGATGATGATAATGATAATAATAATGATATTGATGATGTTGATGCTAAAATGATAATGATAATAATGATAGTAATAGTAGTAGTGGTAATGATATTGATAATAGTAGTAGTAATGATAATGATGATCATAAGAATAATAATAATAATAATATTGATGATAATGATGATGTTATTGATGATGATGATGCTAAAATGATAATGATAATAATAATTATAGTAGTAGACTATAGTAGTAATGATAATGATAATAGTAGTAGTAGTAATGATGATGATGATGATAATATTATTGATGATGATGATGATGATGATAATGATGATGATACTTTACTACTACTACTACTACTACTACTACTACTACTACTACTACTACTACTATAACTGATAAGGATGATGAAAGTAATAATAGTGATGATGATGTTGATGATACGAGACTACTGATTATAGTGATGATGATAACAACAGGATTGATAATAACAACAACAAGAGTAATAAGGGTAATAATGAGAAAATAGTAATATTAATAGAGATAGTAATAATAGTAATAATAACAATAACGATGATGACTGTGATGATTGATAAATTTAAAAAATGCCTACCTGTGCAGAGCCGGCTGACTGCTGCCATTTGGGGATGCTCACCATTTCTTTTCTGTGCCATTCAGTTGGGTTTCAGTCATGCGCGCGCTCGCTCGCACACACGCACGCACGCACGCACGCACACACACACACACACACACACACACACACAACACACGCACATGTGCATGCACACACACACACACACACACATGCACACACGCACGTACACGCGTGCACACACGCACACACACACACACACACACACACACACAATGAAGACATGTAACATTGTTGTGTCTGTTCTCCACTCGCTTCTTGCTCATCAATCGTTTCCTGTCCCATTAAAATAATCAGGTTTCAAGCCGCCATTTTGAGGATGCTCATCGTTCGTTGTCTGTGTCATTCAGTCAGGTTGCAGTCACGCGTGCACACACACACACACACACACATTCAATGCAGACATGTAACATTGTTGTCTCCGTCCTCCCCCCCCCCCACCCACCCACCCCTACCCACAACAGGAAGCGGCGACTGCGACGAATCGTGCAGGCGTGGCGCCAGGGGGCCCAGATCAGCCACGTGGAGCGTCAGCGCGACATGGCCGGGAGCGCCGAGCACTGGCGCCGAACCACCACCCGCCACACCTTCCTCCGCTGGCACCACCACCTGCTGCTGTGCCGCGCCGTCGCCATGGACAACAGGACTCTGTTCCGGTTGGTAGTGGGGGGCAGGGGGGGATGGGTGTGTGTGTGTGTGTGTGGGGGGGGGGGTGTTGGTGTGCTTTGTTTTAGCTTTTTTTTTTTCTTCTGGTGTTGATGTTGTTCTTCTGTTACTGTTTCTTTCTGTGCTTCTTCTTCTTCTTATTCTTCTTCTTCTTCTTCTTTCTTTCTTTCTTTCTTTCTTTCTTTCTTTCTTCTTCATCTTCTTCTTCTTCTACTTTCTTCTTCTTCTTCTTTTTTTCTTTCTTTCTTTCTTTCTTTCTTCTTCTCCTTCTTCTTCTTCTTCTTCTTCTTCTTCTTCTTCTTTCTTTCTTTCTTTCTTTCTTTTTTTCTTTCTTTCTTCTTCTTCTTCTTCTTCTTCCTTCTTTCTTTCTTTCTTCTTCTTCTTCTTCTTTCTTTCTTTTTTTCTTTCTTCTTCTTTCTTCTTTGTATTTCTATTTTTATTTCTTTTTATCACAGCAGATTTCTCTGTGTGAAATTCGGGCTGTTCTCCCCAGGGAGAGTGTGCCGCTATACTACAGCGCCACCCATTTTTTTGTATTTTTTCCTGTGTGCAGTTTTATTTGTTTTTTTGTTTTTTTTATCAAAGTGGATTTTTCTTCAGAATTTTGCCAGGAACAACCCTTTTGTTGCCGCATGTTCTTTTACGTGCGCTAAGTGCATGCTGCACACGGGACCTTGGTTTATTGTCTCATCCGAATGACTAGCGTCCAGACCACCACTCAAGGTCAAGTGGAGGGGGAGAAAATATCGGCGGCTGAGCCGTGATTCGAACCAATGCGCTCAGATTCTCTCGCTTTCTAGGCGGACGCGTTACCTCTAGGCCATCACTCCTATCTACTTCCTTCTTCTTCTTCTTCTTCTTCTTCTCCTTCTCCTTCTTCTTCTTCTTCTTCTTCTTCTCGCCATCATCGTGCTCCTGCTGTCGTGTCACAGGAAGATTAATGGAGAGAGTCGCCACTCGTCATTGTTGTCAATGTCTTTTCCAAAACAGGAAGACGTTTGACTTCTGGCGGCAGTCCTGGCAGACCAACACACAGAGGCGGCAGCGTGTGGAGGCCACCATCACTCGCAGCCGGCTGCGCAAGTCGCTGATGACGTGGCGCCGGCACGTGCTCGACCGGCGCCGCAAGCAGCGGAGGGCGGTGTGTCTGCTGGAGACGTGTCTGATGAGGGTGACGGTCACGGCCTGGAGACGCTACACTGCCTTCAAGACTGGGTTTAGGTGTGTGGGTGGGGTGGTAGGGGTTTGGTGTGTGTGTGTGTGTGGGGTGGAGGGGTGTGGGGGGGTGGAGGTTGGGTTTGGGGGGAGGGGTGTGTGTGAGTGTGTGTTTGTTTGTGTGTGAGACTGTGTACATGATTGTGTGTGTGTGTGTGTGTGTGACTGTGTGTTTGTGTCTGTACTTGAGTGCGTGTTGTCGTTGTTGTTGTTCAAGGACTCCATGTCTTTTTACTAGTAGTGGTACTAGATGGAAGAGTGAAGATGAGAGACAGGGTGTGTGTGTGTGTGTGTGTGTGTGTGTGTGTGTGTGTGTGCACCTGCACAGGTTTGCACGTGCGTGATTACATGCGTTCATGCCTCTGTGTGTGTGTGTGTGTGTGTGTGTGTGTGTGTGTGTGTGTGCGCCTGCACAGTTGTGCATGTGTGTGCTTGCATGCGTTCATGCCTCTGTGTGTGTGTGTGTGTGTGTGTGTGTGTGTGTGTGTGTGTGCCTGCAAAGGTGTGCATGTGCGTGCTTGCATGCGTTCATGCCTCTATGTGTGTGTGTGCGTGTGTGTGCATGTGCGTGATTGCATGCGTTCATGCCTCAATGTGTGTGTGTGTGTGTGCATGTGCCTGCACAGTTGTGCATGTGCGTGCTTGCATGCGTTCATGCCTCTATGTGTGCATGTGTGTGTGTGTGTTCAGGGCCAGCCTTCAGCTCCACGTGCGGGTGATCCAGGGCGCGGTGCTGACACGCTGTTTCCACCTGTGGAGGGACGCGCTGCACGTGCGACTGGATGAGCGCCGCCGCCAGGAGCTGTGGTCCCTCACCTGTGTCCGGTAAAAAAAAAAAAAAATGAAATGAAAAAAAAACAAACAAAAAAAACCTAAAAAGAAATGAAGAAAAGAAAAAGACATATATAGAGTTAATAGTTTTTGTTGTTTTCTTTAAGAATAATACGTACTGTTGTGTGTGTTTTTTTGTTTTTTTTTAAAATGTTATTTCTTTTGGTAGGGAGTTATATTTTGTTCATTTTCTTTTCCATTTTTTCTTTTTCTTTTTATACAGAATTATTATTCTTATTTTCTTTGAAAAAAAATGTATACATATATATGTGTGTTTTCTTTTTTCTTTTTTTCAACCTTTTTGTTTCTATTTGTAGGAAAAATATATTTTGTTCATGTTCTTTCCCAGTTTAAAACAAACAACTCCCTCCCCCCCCCCCAGCCCCTCTAGGTTTTATCATTGTAAAGAACTTTTTTTTTAGTGTAAAAAAAGTTTTGTTAATGATATGAATAATAATATTGATTATGTTAATAATAATGATGATGATGATAACGATTACAATAATGATGGTTATAAAACCACTGCTAAATTATAGTAAACAAAACAAATAATGATAATAATAATAAGAAGAAGAAGAAGAAGAAGAATCATTATAATCATAATAATAATATCCATAAAAATAATAATAGGAAGAATAGTAATAATGACGATGGAGCCGACAGGAGGCACAGTGCGATGGCACTGACTGTAGGTTGCATCCCTTTGTACACACAGAATTCTCTGCTCTCGTGTGGCGGGTGCTTCAAGTCAAGTGTCACCAGTCAGAGAACTTTCAGTGTTGAGTTCTTCGTGTTCGATCCTTGTATTGGGGCTATGTCGGGGTGAAGGGTGTGATTTTTTTTCCATCCTAAGTGCAGACCTGCTAGTATCTGAAGATAAAATCTACTCATGAAAAATTTTGTAATCCATGTTAGTGTTTGGTAGGTTACAGAAATATGAACATACCCGGCATGCACACCCATAAGATAATGATGATTATAATTATGATGATAATGGTCATGGTGATGATGATGGTGATGGTGGTGGTGGAAGTAATGATGATGGCGATGATGGTGATGGTGATGATGAAGATGATGATGGTTTTAGTGATGATGGTGGTGATAATGATGACAGTGATGATGATGATTGTGATGATGACAATGATGATGACGACAGTGATGGTGACGATGACAATGATGATGATGACAATGATGGTGACGATGACAGTGATGATGACGACAATGATGGTGATGACGACAGTGATGGTGACGATGACAATGA
>JAAQRG010306241.1:0-15782 GCA_011634625.1 Babylonia areolata | reverse complement strand
TTCTCAAGGCCTAAGTGCGTTGGGTTACGCTGCTGGTCAGGCATCTGCTTGGCAGATGTGGTGTAGCGTATATGGATTTGTCCGAACGCAGTGACGCCTCCTTGAGCCTCTGAAACTGAAACTAAGTGCATGCTACACTACACATGTCCCATCCGAATGATTAGCGTCCAGACCATCTCTCAAAATCTAGTTTGGGTGGGCGACAGGGTGGGGGGATCACGGGATGGGGGGATACCAGCATATGTGGGATTCCTAGGTGAACATGTTACCACTTGGCCACCACTCCACTCCATGCAGATGTGTGTGTTTAAGTGTGTGTTTGTTCAGAGAGTGTGGTTTGAGGCATGGATTTTTTTTTCCCACTCTCTATCTGGTCCCTTGAGCTTGAAACTTTTTTCCCCCTTGCAATGAAGATTAATATTGTCCAGAAAAAAACAACATGTAATCAAATTCTACATGAAAGGTGATCAAAGTCGCAAAAATAATTTTCAGATCTCTAAAAATACATAATCAGTTTCCATCAAAAACCACTGAAGCAATGCACAATAGAATTGACTTCAAAGAGTATACATAACACTGACAATCACTTCACAAAAGCTATACTATTTATTAATGAGTTGAATGGATGGAGTCTCTGTGTGTTTGTGTGTGTGTGTGTATGTAAGTGTCTCTGTGTGTGCATACATGTGTTTATTTAAAGAGCAGTTTGAGCAGTGGATGGAATTAATGTGGTGATGTTGATGCGGGCAGCCCTGGATGAGTGCAGCGGCGAAGGGGATAGAGAGCAACTCTTCTCAAAGATCGCTCAGAAATACATACACTGTATGAAGGACATGGACGGAAGAGCGCCAGGTGAGTGATGGGGTGTCTGTTTACATACATGGAATATTTTATGTCTTCTAGTTATTTTCACCAGGTGGGTGATGGGGTGTCTGGTTACACACATGGAATATTTTATGTCTTCTAGTTATTTTCACCAGGTGGGTGATGGGGTGTCTGGTTACATACATGGAATATTTTATGTCTTCTAGTTATTTTCACCAGGTGGGTGATGGGGTGTCTGTTTACATACATGGAATATTTTATGTCTTCTAGTTATTTTCACCAGGTGGGTGATGGGGTGTCTGGTTACATACATGGAATATTTTATGTCTTCTAGTTATTTTCACCAGGTGGGTGATGGGGTGTCTGGTTACACACATGGAATATTTTATGTCTTCTAGTTATTTTCACCAGGTGGGTGATGGGGTGTCTTGTTACATACATGGAATATTTTATGCAGAAATGCCAACTGTTACCTTTTTGCCATATTTTGTTACGCTGGATCGCAGTTGATTCCGTTGTTACGCCAACGTCAAAATTGTTCCGACTAGTTCATTTTCGACGACATAGCATGGTCACATGCTTTCCTGTCGTAACATTACCCAGATGCTCTAGATATTTCGATCACAAGGCCACAGCAGTCACTACTAACCTTAGCCTCACGTGATGATGCTCAGCTAATTGCGTGGATCCACTCTGTTTATGCATACCCAGATTCAAACACTCGACTGTTGGCCGCCGTTCTTTCTCTGTCTCTGGACCTTGAGATTGGGATGAACTTCCTCTTTCACTTCGTCGAGTCTCCACACTCAGCTCTTCAAGTCTGGCCTTAAAACCCACCTCTTCCCAAAATAGCCTCCCTTGCCTGCCCTTCCTTGTCTTAAGTTTCTACAGTTTTAGAGTTATGCATGCGTGTGAATGACTGGTGCGAAAGCGCTTTGATTTGTCTGCACAAGATTCAGCGCTATATAAATACCATTATTATTATTATTACTATTATTATTTATATTGAAACAGCATTGAGTGGACCAGTTAGCTTAATTGTAGCAGTTCCACCGTGTTGCAGATGGGCTCAAGTGTTTGTATGTCTTGTAGATAAAATGTATTTTTGTTGGTGTGGCTCGTGTTCCCACCAAATACCCTGATTGTTCCTACAGACACTTGACAGGGGTTGGCATCTCTGTTCATGTGTTCTGGTTATTTTTATAGTTAACCTGATTTTAGCCAGCTGCAACCCTAAAAATAGCTGTGACACCATGATCAGTGTTGAATGTTGTGTGTTTAGAGATATATATATATATATATATGGAAAGTGTTATGCAATCTAGTTTTGTTTTAAAGTAATCCTAGAAATACCTCTGGCACCATGATCAAGGAATGTAACATGTTATGTATAGAAAGTGTTTATAGTGATCGTGTGTGTGTGTGTGTGCTTAAAAAGTGACTGTGCTAATGTTTGCTGTGCCATGATGAACATGGAAATACAACATTGTCATAACTAAACTTTATTGCCGAAAGATGCTGTCATCATCTTGATGAACATGGAAAATACAAAGTCATAACTAAACAGTCTCTTTTTTTTGTCATTGCTGTAATGCTGATTTATGTTGACTGCTCTGGATAATGAATGTTCACATTATGGTGCAGTAGGAACAAAGGAAACAAGGGAGGCAAGGCCTGCAAGACTCACTTGTGATAAATTAAGTCCCCTAGCATTAATTACAGAGTAATTTCCCTTTTTTACTATCTGCACCAAAACGTTTGCAAAATAAATAAAACTTCCATGCTTAGCAAAAGAAGTTCCTGTTTGAACAAAAATGATAATAATGACTGTTCTTGTTGTTGGGTCAGAATATCAGATCAAAGTGCCAAGTTTAGAGAATACAAAAATATAAATATAACAGTAAATGCAGTTTGCATATAATTAGGCTTCATTCTTTATTTTTTTGTGCCCATCCCAGAGGTGCAATATTGTTTTAAACAAGATGACTGGAAAGAACTGAATTTTTCCTATTTTATGCCTAATTTGGTGTCAACTGACAAAGTATTTGCAGAGAAAATGTCAATGCTAAAGTTTACCACGGACACACACACACACACACACACACAGACAACCGAACACCGGGTTAAAACATAGACTCACTTTGTTTACACAAGTGAGTCAAAAAGTGGAAACAAAAGCGAAGCAGTAGAGCTGAAAGACATCAGACCTACAGTGTGACTGTCACTGGTTATGTTGGTCTGATAAATATTGTTTTAGGAAATCACATTCCCCTGCATTGTCAAATCCTCGCTTTCACAGTTTCAAAATGTCTCTAAAATTTCCTGAAGTACCGAGCAGGCATAATATGCGGACCAGTTTTAATTCGTTTTTGTGTGTTGGTTCTGGAAACGTGAACATACCCCAAAAACGAAGTATGGCTGCGCAAGTGATAAAATGAAAACGGTCATGCATAAAAAGTGTGTGTGTTTGTATCTTGATCAGATCTCAGATTTGAAAGGGCCACACTCAGCATGACATCAGCGAAGTAAACGCATAAGGTGCCCATGAAAGAAATCTCATAGATTCAGACTCTTCAGACAATGGGCACAATAGCCAAGTGGTTAAAATGACTTTCAGTCTGAGGATCCCGGGTTCAAATCTCGGTAACGGCACCTGGTGGGTGAAGGGTAGCGATTTTTCCAATCTCGCAGGTCAGCATATGTACAGACCTGCTTGTGCCTGAACCTCCTTCGTGTGTATATGCAAGCAGAAGATCAAATACGCACGTTAAAGATCCTGTAATCTGTGTCAGCGTTAGGTGGGTTATGGAAACAAGAACACACACAGCATGCACACTCCCGAAAACGGAGTATGGTTGCCTACATGGCAGAGTAAAAACGGTCATACACGTAAAAGCCCACTTCTGTACCTGTGAGTGAATGTGGGAGTTGCAGCCCATGAAGAAGAAGAAGAAGAAGAAGACTTCAGACGTTTGCAAAATGGAAGAGACTGCAGCTGTTCAGAACACTGATTCAGTCTTTCTCAACATTAAAAAGCTCCTTTCAACAGCATGCCAATGACGGGTGCAATAGCCGAATGGTTAAAGCGTTGGACTTTCAGTCTGAGGGTCCCGGGTGTGAATCTCGGTGCACCTGGTGGGTAAAGGGTGGAGATTTTTCCAGTCTCCCTGGTCAACATATGTGCAGACCTGCTAGTGCCTGAACCCCCTTCGGGTGTATGTGCACGCAGAAGATCAAATACACACGTTAAAGATCCTGTAATCCATGTCAGCGTTCGGTGGGTTATGGAAACAAGAATATACCCAGCATGCACACCCCCGAAAACGGAGTATGGCTGCCTACATGGCGGGGTAAATAAAAAAAACAAACAAACGGTCATACACGTAAAATGTTACATGTCTGTCTGAGTGTGTATGTGTGTGCGTCTGAAATCAGATTGAATGACACAGGAAACGAATGATGAGCGCCCAGTGGCAGCCGTCAGTCGGCTCTACCCAGGTAGGCAGCCTGTGGTGCAAATGTCCCCGTGTATGTAAAGCGCTTAGAGCTTGGTCTCTGACCGAGGATAGGCGCTATATAAGTATCCACATCAGTCAATCAATTATGATTTCTTACAGCGAAATGTTCTGCATGTATGGAAGCCATCCTGGCACGAAGACATTGGTGGGAAAGTAAAAAGTCAAGTTTGCACTGCGTTCCACCTCAATAGGCAAGCAACGATACCTTTCTGTAAACATACTCCCCTGTGTGAACTCACTGAGCCCTGAGCTGAGCATTGTTTTGGTGTCAAAATTCATCCAATCAAAACAGTTTTCATGGTCATACATATGCATAAACCACCAAGAAAGGGAACTAACTTCTACAGTATTTCTGGATGCATCCACATATAACATGTAAGAAAAACAGTACGTTTTCAGCAGGTTTTTTTTTCCCCACATCAATAAGGTATGGAAGCCTGCCGAGGCACTAAATTCCCCAGGGTTTGAATGGGTTAACAGGGAGGTGCTGTCTAATGGGAGTTAAGTGCCATAGATTTCAAAAAAAGGTGACAGTGTACCTTTCAATTTCAGGTGTGTTCATCAGGGCTGCATTGATTCTAGACAGCGTATTATCTTATCATTTCATGTTCAGTAAAGCAACTTGTTTTCTCCAATGTGTTAACAGGGGCCACCTGTCAAATGGGAGCTGCGCGGCTTAGACCTTGTACGGAAAACGGTTACCGCATACCTTTCAATCACAGGTGTGTTCACCAGGACTGTGTTGAATCAAGTCACCTCATTATCTTATCATTTCATATGCAGTGTGGAGTGATGGCCTAGAGGTAACGCATCCACCTAGGAAGCGAGAGAATCTGAGCACGCTGGTTCGAATCACGGTTCAGCCGCCAATATTTTCTCCCCCTCCACTAGACCTTGAGTGGTGGTCTGGACGCTAGTCATTCAGATGAGACGATGAACCGAGGTCCCGTGTGCAGCATGCACTTAGCGCAGGTAAAAGAACCCACGGCAACAAAAGGGTTGTTCCTGGCAAAATTCTGTAGAAAAATCCACATTGATAGGAAAAACAAATAAAACTGCATGCAGGAAAAAATACAAAAAAATGGGTGGCGCTGTAGTGTAGCGACGCTCTCTCCCTGGGGAGAGCAGCCTGAATTTCACACAGAGAAACCTGTTGTGATAAAAAGAAATACAAATACAAATTGCTGAGGTATGGGCACTTGTCATGATCAACAGGACTTGCCAAGACAGTGCTGCTAGGCACGTTGTAAGAAAGGAGAAAGAGGATCAGTCAGAAAAAGAAAAGGAAGGACAATATCTCAGAGCGGGCAACTAGGCCTGAGACTGTGGGGCACCCTGAGAGAGATGAGGAACAGAGAACAATGGAGAGATCTGGTTGCCAGGTCACCAGTAGCGCCCCTCACAGTCTTGAGACTATAGGATAAAAGGAGGAGAAGGAACAGATTATCTTTAAATTGATTAACATATTAGATTCTTCTTCTTCCTCGTTCGTAGGCTGCAACTTACGCGGTCACTCGTATGTACACGAGCGGGCTTTTACATGTATTTTATCCTGACATGTAGGCAGCCATACTTGCTTTTTGGGGGGATGTGCTTACTGGGTATGTTCTTGTTTCCATAACCCACCCAACGCTGACATAGATTACAGGATCTTTAACGTTCATATCTGGTCTCCTGCAAGCGTGTACACACAAAGAGTGTTCAGGTCTGCAAATACATTGACCTGAGAGATTGGAAAAAAAAGCTCCACTCTTCACCCACCAGGCACCGTTACCAAGATTTGAACTCCGGACCCTCAGGTTGAAAGACCAATGCTTTAACAAACACTGGGTTATTGCGCCCGTCAACACATCAGATAATTGTTGTGTATGCTGGCAGGTAAAATGTGTAAGGAGGCCGTGCGCAAACTGAGGCCTTTAAGGAAGAAAGGCTACCAGATACCTTTCCATCCCAGGTATTGCTTTTCTCCTGTCCTTCTACACACCTGTCAACTTTCATGTTCGGGCCTTTGGCTTCTCTGTCAGTGGGTAGCACCATTGTTGGCTTGTCTATGTTTGCACGCAGCGTGATCCTGTGGAAGAGCACCGTGTTTTGGTTTTCTCTGTGCACGTGTATGTGTGTGTGTGTATGTGTGAGGGGGTGGGGGGGTACAATTTAAAAAATATTTGTCTGTCATCACCAGATTTGGCTTCAAAATAAGAAAGGAAAGAAAGAAAATCAGTTGTTTCCACATATGATTAAAGTGATAATGCACACACACACACACTGTCATGCACAGACACACGCGCACATGCACATGCACACACACATTCCCACATGTATTTGTATTTGTATTTCTTTTTATCACAACAGATTTCTCTGTGTGAAATTTGGACTGCTCTCCCCAGGGAGAGCGCGTCGCTACACAACAGCGCCACCCATTTTTTTGTATTTTTTCTGTGTGCATTTTTTAAATTTGTTTTTCCTATCCAAGTGGATTTTTCTACAGAATTTTGCCAGAAACAACCCTTTTGTTGCCGTGGGTTCTTTTACGTGCACTAAGTGCATGCTGCACATGGGACCTCGGTTTATTGTCTTATCCAAATGATTAGCGTCCAGACCACCACTCAAGGTCTAGTGGAGGGGAGAAAATATTGGCAGCTGAGCCGTGATTCGAACCAGCGAGCTCAGATTCTCTCGCTTCCTAGGCGGACGCGTTACCTCTAGGCCATCACTCCACGTAAACACATGCATACACACACAAACATGAGTATTCAAACCACCCAAAAATAAAGTTGTAGTTTATAGAATGTAAGTTGAAATAAAAAGGTCACAATGTACTGAATGTATGTGCACATGCATACAAATTTGTGTGTGTGTGTGTGCATACATGCAAGAAAATGTATGCAATTTCTGGTATGTGCTGAAATCATGTTTGCTTACATGTGTAATTAAAAAAATTGATGATAACGGATTTTTAAAAAAGTGTTAGTGGGGAATAGATATTGTGTATTTTTCTTGTTGTATAACATGTTCTGTGTTGTTTTTGGCGATGGTGGCGATGGTATCACTTTCATCGTTGTTAGAAGTAGCTGTATGTGTAGTTGTTTTTTTTATTCATTCTTTTTCTTATTATTGTTATTATTATCATCTTTTTTGTGATTGTCATTTTTTTTTTCCAGGGGAGGGGGGTGCGGAGCTGCTATGAGGTCAATGTGTATTGGTCTCCGCTATCCAAGGTGAGATCCAGTGGGTTTGCACTGCAGACACTTTAGTGTGAGTGTGTGTGTGTGTGTGTGTGTTGTATGTGTTTTATCTTCAGTTTAACGTCTATTCACTATAAGTGTTTTTAGACAGGTTGTATGTGTGAGTGTGTGTGTGTGTGTTGTATGTGTGAGTGTGTGTGTGTGTGTGTGTGTTGTATGTGTGAGTGTGTGTGTGTGTTGTATGTGTGAGTGTGTGTGTGTTCATGAATATTTGCTTGTGTTTGTGTGTGTGTGTGTGTGCTGTATGTGTGAGTGTGTGTGTGTGTTCATGAACATTTGCTTTTGTGTGTGTGTGTGTGTGTGTGTGTGTGAGTGTGTGTGTGTTCTTGAACATTTGCTTGTGTGTGTGTGTGTGTGTGAGAGAGAGAGAGAGGGAGAGACCTTATTTTGTCAGTGTAAAAAACAGCCACATTTTCATTTATGCCTTTTGGTAGAGGATGCTTTTAGGTATACACTGCTGTGTATTCTGATTATTATAATTCTAAAACCTAGGCTCACAGGCCTGATTAGTGTGTAAGGTTTCTGCTTTTTGTTGTTGTTGTTGTTCTTTTTGTAGCAGATGTGGTGTAGCGTTTATGAATTAGTCAGCACGTTTTGATGCCTCCTTGAAACTGAAACTGAAAATGACTGTGATTGTGGCAGTTTCAGTTTCAGTTTCTCAAGGAGGTGTCACTGCGTTTGGGCTAATCCATATGCACTACACCACATCTGCCAGGCAGATGCCCGACCAGCAGCATAGCCAAACACACGAAGTTAATGCCTTGAGCGCATGCATGCATGTATATTTGTGTACCTATGAGAGTGGATTTTTTTCTATAGAATTTTGCCAGAGGACAACACTTGCCATGGGTTCTTTTTCAGTGCGCCAAATGTGTACTGCACACTGGACCTTGGGTTTATTGTCTTTAGAAGTTAACACTTCTGCCTTATTAAATGCTAAAAGAACTGGCAGGGCAGTTAAGAGCATGGCATTTAAGTTATTATTAAATGCCCCATACACAAAATATTGTGAAAATATTGAATGCATTTGCAAGGGACGTTTAACGGTAGAGCACGTTTTAACCCGCTCTTTAGTAATGAAACCTTTTTTGCCTCCAGAAATTGCGGAACACGTGTTACCAGTTTCAAATGTTAACATTTTTTGGAAAAAGTTATATATTTCAAACTATTTTTTATCAAAGTATATATTTATGTGTTAAATAGTCCAGTTGGTTGTTTATTGTAGGTCCCCACACAAACCTCTGTTCAAATAATAATCTACAGAAGTAGTGCATACAATATTTGATTCTTGATAATTTTTTTGTCCTAATCCCGCTTCCCCCGTTCCGCCTCTCACACACACCCTACCAGTATTATGTTTTTTCTTTCTCCAGTCACTGACACCCACCCTCTCCATTTCAGATTTTGTACTGTATCTTTTCCACATTCTGTTCTCTCTCTCTCTCTCTCTCTCTCTCTCTCTCTCTCTCTCTCTCTCTCTCTCTCTCTCTCTTCCTTTCTTAGTCCCCTCCTCCTTGCCTCCCCTCCACCCCCCTCACCCCCTGCCTGTCCCCTCCACCTCAACCACCCTCCTTTTCATTTGAATATACAGAAATGTCGATTTCTATTTAATAATAACAATTATCATTATGACAGAAATGATAATAATCCAAATGATGATAATAATATCCTTTATTTTCAGTCTAATATCATCATCTTAGATGAACAGACTATAAATAAATAAACGAACGAAATTGGGTTTATCCTTTCATCTGAGTGCTTAGACGCTCAGTTTTGATTTTCCAGTCAAACTCGAGCTTATTTATCATCGTTGTCTTATTTATTTATGTATTTATTTATTTATTTATTATTATTATTATTATTATTATTATTATTATTACTACTACTACTACCTTTTTCTATATTATAATTATTATTGATTTCTTTATTTATTTATGTAAGCTTATCTATTATTTATTCACCTTTTTTTTTTCTTTTTTTTTGTCAAGGCCTGACTAAGCGCGTTGGGTTACGCTGCTGGTCAGGCATCTGCTTGGCAGATGTGGTGTAGCGTATATGGTTTTGTCCGAACGCAGTGACGCCTCCTTGAGCTACTGAAACTGAAACAGTCCAACTCGGGAGAAAGGGCGAGCATGGGATTCAAACCCAGACCCTCACGGACTCTCTGTATTGGCAGCTGAGCGATGGGCACAGTAGCAGAGTGGTTAAAGTGTTTGGACTTTCAATCTGAGGGCCCAGGGTTCTTCTCGGTAACAGCGCCTGGTGGGTAAAGGGTGGAGATTTCTCTGATCTCCCAGGTGAACATACGTGCAGACCTGCTTGTGCCTGAACCCTCTTCGCATATGTACACAAGCAGAAGATCAAACACGCTTGTTAAAGATCCTGTAATCCATGTCAGCGTTCAGTGAGTAAGAACATACCCAGCATGCACCCCTGGAAAACGGAGTATGGATGCCTGTGGTGGAGTAAAAACAGTTACACAGGTAAAAGCCTGCTCGTGTACAAATGAGTGAATATGGGAGTTGCAGCCCACGAACGAACAAGAAGAAGAAGAAGAAAGTGAAAGTGACGGTGTGGTTTTGGCAGACCCAATGAAGTGCAGGAGCTGGTTGCGGTGAGTGTGGAGTCCGGGCGAATGACGCATCACCACCCCACAGGCTACCTGGGCTCTCTGGCCTCTGCCCTCTTCACTTCCTTCGCCATTCAGGGTCAGTTTGTGGGGGTGACAGGGTGTGGGAGGGTGTAGGAGGTGGGTGTGGACATGTGTGTGTGTGTTTGTGAGTGTGTGTGGGTGTGTTTGTGAGTGTGTGGTAGTGTGGGTGTGGACATGTGTGTGTGTGTTTGTGAGTGTGTGTGTTTGTGAGTGTGTGGGAGTGTTTGTGAGTGTGTGGGAGTGTGTGTGTGTTTGTGAGTGTGTGTAAGTGTTTGTAAGTGTTTGTGTGAGTGTTTGTGTGTGTGTCTGAGTGTTTGTGAGTGTGAGGGAGTGTTTGTGAGTGTGTGGGAGTGTGTGTGAGTGTGTGTGTGCTTGTGTGAGTGTTTGTGAGTGTGTGGGCATGTGTGTGTGTGTGTGTGTGTGCTTGTGTGAGTGTTTGTGAGTGTGTGGGCATGCGTGTGTGTGTGTGTGTGTGTGTGTGTGAGAAGGGGGCAGAGACAGTATAGTGTGTGTGTGTATGTGTTTATGCGCGCACACACACACATGTGTGTGTGTGTTGGAAAGAGAGAGATAGAGGGAGAGAGATGGTATGAATGTGTATGTGTCTGTGTGAAGGAGAGTCTTTTTCTTTCTGGCCTTCACATTAGCCACAAGTGATACGTGCATGATGCCCTGGTTTGTTAGAGGGAACACAAAGGCCAGGTTTCTCTGTCTTCAGTCCTGGAGGTAGAGAGCGTGTATGTATGTGACAGCGTGAGACATTATTTGTATTTGTGTTTCTTTTTATCACAACAGATTTCTCTGTGTGAAATTCGGGCTGCTCTCCCCAGGGAGAGTGCGTCGCTGCACTACAGCGCCACCCTTTTTTTTGTATTTTTTCCTGCATGCAGTTTTATTTGTTTTTCCTATCAAAGTGAATTAATCTACAGAATTTTGCCAGGGACAACCCTTTTGTTGCCGTGGGTTCTTTTATGTGCACTAAGTGCATGCTGTACACGGGACCTCAGTTTATCATCTCATTCGAATGATTAGCATCCAGACCACCATTCAAGGTCTAGTGGAGGGGGAGAAAATATCGGTGGCTGAGCCATGATTCGAACCAGCGCACTCAGATTCTCTCGCTTCCTAGGCGGACACGTTACCTCTAGGCCATCACTCCACATATGTGTGGGTGTGGGCGTGTGTACATGTGAATGTCAGTTTGTTAGTGTATGTGTGGGTGTGCATGTGTGTGTGAATGTGCAGGTTTTTTGTCCTTTTTTTTTGTTTTTTGTTTTGTCAGTGTGTGTACATATGTATGTTTGTGTGTGTGTGTGTATGTGTTAGTGCATGTGTGTGTGGGTGTGAATGTGTGTGTAAATGTGCAGGGGTTTTTGTTTTTGTCCCCTTATTTTATTTTGTTTTGGTGTTAAGACAAAGCACACTTCAGTCAGACAGCTGGCCCTGAACCCCAGCTGAACCCCAGCTGCAAACCCTTCAGTCTTATGAAAACAGTCACCCCCCACCAATGTCACTTCTAAAGTTGGTCAGGCATTGCACTGATGTCCTGGTTCTCACCAGTGATCAGGCTACAAAGCCACATTTCAGCATAGTGTTGTGTCCTTGGGGAAAGGCACTTTATTCAGATTTTCCTTACTTTACTTACGTGTAAATGGGTACCCGACTTCAGTTTTGGAAGGTTAAAACTGGAAATAAGGAGAAGATTGGGCACCACCTTGCTGTTCCGAGCCCTGGACACTGTGGATATGAATTCACTGCCGCCATGTCCGTAAAAAGCAATAAGACCTTTCACCTTTAACCTTATTTGCAGGGAAGCCTTTGAGGGAGTGGGGGCGAGGTTTGCTGGACACGCTGCCCCTGGCCTTGACCTACGTGCAGGAGACTAACCATGAAGTGGAGGAGAACAAGAAAGAATGGTATGGAGGGGACTGAAGGGTCTGGCCAGGGTGCTAGTCTTTCGGTCGGGACGATAAGCCGACGTTCCGTGTGCAGAATGCACATGGTGCACTTGAAAGATCCTCATGGCAACGAAAGGGGTTGTCCCTGAGAACAATTCTGTAAAAGAATTCACTTTCATAGTAAAACTAATACGCTAGCAAACAGGAAAAAGAGGTAGAAAAGTATGGATGGTCACTGTGGTGACAGACTGTTCCTGGGATAAGCTGCCTGAATTTCATGCAGAGGTATCTGTTGCTGTCAAAACGTAATATCCTACAGTACACAGATCCATCACACCGTACGAGCCAGTTGCATTGCTTGGTTCTGACTTTTTGTTGTCTTTTTTATTTATTTAGTTAGTTATTTATTATTATTATTATTACTACTTTTTTTTTTAATTATTGTTTATTTATTTAGTTAGTTAGTTATGTACACTTATAGTTGACTTCATCAAGTTTTTGAGCCTTATACATATTATTATTAGTAGTAGTAGTTTTTTTAATGTATTTATCTGTTATTTATTCACCTTTTTTTTCTCTCTTTTTTTTCTTTTTTTTAGCGCGTTGGGTTACGCTGCTGGTCAGGCATCTGCTTGGCAGATGTGGTGTAGCATATATGGATTTGTCCAAACGCATCCTTGAGCTACTGAAACTGAAACTGAAACTGACAGTTACACGTGACTAAATGCGTACATTGACTGAACTACGCCATTGGTCAGTTCCATACTACACACAGTTAGTAGCAGGTTACGACCATACAAGGCTCTTCCGTTCAAGCAGTGCAACTGGCTCCTGGGTCAGGTTGCACAAGACGATCTGTGCAGCTCTCAGTTTGCTTTGAGTTAAGAATGTTCCTAAGTTTATGGAATTCACCGTACAGTTAGGAACAGACTTTAATCTAAGCAAACTTAGCGCTCCTTCTTCTTCCTCTTCTTCTGCGTTCGTGGGCTGCAGTTCCCACATTCACTCGTATGCACACGAGTGGGCTTTTACATGTATGACCGTTTTTACCCCGCCATGTAGGCAGCCATACTCCGTTTTCGGGGATGTGCATGCTGGGTATGTTCTTGTTTCCATAACCCACCGAACGCTGACATGGATTACAGGATCTTTAACGTGCGTATTTGATCTTCTGCTTGCATATACACACGAAGGGGGTTCAGGCACTAGCAGGTCTGCACATATGTTGACCTGGGAGATCGTAAAAAATCTCCACCCTTCACCCACCAGGCGCCGTCACCGTGATTCGAACCTGGGACCCTCAGATTGACAGTCCAACGCTTTAACCACTCGGCTATTGCGCCCGTCACTTAGCGCTCCTAAGTTCACTCATGCAGCCCACCCCTGAACTGTAAATCCAAAGGGCCTGGGTTCAAATCCAGGTCGCGGCATCTTATGGGTTAAGGGTGGAGATTTTGCCAACACTCCCAGGTCAGTGGATGTGGTGACACACTGCAGGACCTGAGCCCCCTTTGTGTGTATATGTGGACAAAATGTTGAATAAGCATGTTAAGAATCTCAGCATGCTTGTTATGTCAGTATGAGTGAGTGGGTGTGTATATGTGTGGGTGTGTGTGTGTGTAGGTGTGTGTGGGTGCACGTACGGATGCCCACATGTGTGGGTAAAAGTGTGTGCATTATCATGATTTTTTTCTTGCACTAAAACGTTTCTTTTAACTCGGTATTCATCAGTCAGTCCAGTTCATCTCTTACTTTCATGTTTTAATGTTGTTGTTTTTTTCTTTTTTTAATTCCTTCTGTTGAATTCTCCGTGAAGTGTATGTACTTGTGGGCGGGTGTTTACTTTGCATGTGGATGCATGTGCACGTGTGTGTGTGTGTGTGTGTATGTGTTTGTGCGAAGGACATACTTTATGCTTTTCTTTTTGGTGCGCTGACTCATATTTGCAATATGTAGTATTGTCTTGGTGTGTATATGTTTCTTTCTCTCTCTCTGTATTTCTGTTTATCTCTCTCTCTCTCTCTGTCTCTGTCTGTCTGTCTGTCTGTCTGTCTCTCTCTCTCTCTATATATATATATATATATGTGTGTGTGTGTGTGTGTGTCTCTCTCTCTCTCGCTCTCTCTCTCTCTCTCTCTATATATATATATATATATATATGTGTGTGCGTGTGTGTGTGTATCTCTTTCTCTCTCTCTCTCTCTCTCTATACATATATATATATATGTGTGTGTGTGTATCTCTCTTTCTCTCTCTCTTTCTCTATATATATGTAATTATACATATATATGTATATATATATATATATCTCTCTCTGTTTATTATTATTCATTACTATTATTATTAACATCATTATCTTCTTTTTTTTTCTTTCTTTTAAAAAATTATCTCACAAACTGACAAGAGGCGTGCACCTTCACACAGGTCCTACTTCACAAAGGCGTGGACGGACTACCTGAAGCTGAGGAACCTGCAGGATGGCAAGTCGGACCCTGTATTCCCGGAGCCTTTCGGGTTCGTGGAGCGGGACCAGTTCTACAAGAAGATCAGCTTCAGTGGCTGGGGCGGCTCCAGCGGTCACGATGCGCCCATGATCGCGTGAGTTGTTGCCCTGGAGGCAGCTGTGCGTTTCCGGACTTTTCCCCCTTTTTTTGAATTCTTAGGACCAGTGTGTGTGGGTGTGTGTGTGTGTGTTTGCATGGGTGTTTGTGTGTGTTTGTGGGTGGTTGTTTTTGCATGGGTGTGTGTGTGGGTGGGTGTGTGTGTGTGTGGTTGGGTGTGTTTGGATGGGTGGGGGTGTGTGTGCATGGGTGTGTGTGTGTGTGGGTGGGTGTGTTTTCTTCAGTTTAACGTCTATTCACTATCAGTGTTTTTAGACGGAGGGTGGGTGTGTGTGCGTGGGTGTGTGTGTGCTGGTGCGTGTGTGCATGGGTGTGTGTGTGCGTGGGTGTGTGTTCTTCAGCGCATGCATGTGGGCATGTTTGCATGGGTGTGCGTGGGTGTGTGTTTGCATGCATGTGTGTGTGCGTGTGTGTGTGTGCATGGGTTTGTGTGTGTGTGTGGGGGGGGGGGTGTTTGCATGGGTGGGGGTGGGGGGGGTGTGTTTGCGTGGGTGTGTGTGCGCGTGGGTGGGTGTTCTTCAGCGCATGCATGTGGGCATGTGTGCAGGTTATACTTTGTTCTTGTTTTTTATTTGGTTTTTTGTTGTTGTTTTTTTTGTGCTTTTTCAAAAAGAATAATGAACTGAGGTGAGTATGTGTATGGTATGTGTGGCGGACGCGTTACCTCTAGGCCATCACTCCACGTTATGATGAAGAGTACAGCTTTGTCAAGTCGTCCCAAACCTGAATGGACCCCACAGCAGTATCTTCTACATCATCCCCATCATCATTCATCATGACCGAAATATAGAAAAGAAAATTCGGGCTGCTCTCCCTAGGGAGAGCGCGTCGCTACACTACAGCGCCACCCATTTTTTTTGGTATTTTTTCCTGCGTGCATTTTTATTTGTTTTTCCTATCGATGTGGATTTTTCTACAGAATTTTGCAAGGAACAACCCTTTTGTTGCCGTGGGTTCTTTTATGTGCGCTAAGTGCATGCTGCACACGGGACCTCGGTTTATCGTCTCATCCGAATGACTAG
>JAAQRG010306222.1:0-15736 GCA_011634625.1 Babylonia areolata | reverse complement strand
TGTGTGTTAAGCGCGCGAGCGTGTATGTGGGTGTGTATATGGGCGCGTGCATGTGTTTGAGGGTGGGGGGAGGAGAGAGAGAGAGAGATAATGTGAGAGAGAGAGAGAGAGAGAGAGAGAGAGAGAGAGAGCTTGCAAGAGTCACATGCGCAGTGATATATTGTTCACACTATTCATTATGTAATATTTTTGTTAGTGGCACACTCCTTTGTTATGGGCCGGAGGCCTAACAAATAAACCATTGTCTTGTCGTCTTCTCTCTCTCTCTCTCTCTCTCTCTCTCTATATATATATATATACATATATATATATATATATATATATGCTAGATTCCATTTACCTTCATGTTAATTTGTTGAATTCATTGCCGTGATATATGGTGTGTGTGTGTGTGTGTGTGTGTGTGTGTATTTCACAATCACGTACACAGTTAGTAACGCTTGCCCGTGTTCAAGCACACAGTCCCACTAGCACGCAAAATTTATGCACCCAGTTACTCACCTGCTGGTGAAGTTCAGGTGGGAAATGGACGGGGGTGTAGTGTTACAGTCGTAATGTTTGTGCGCGAATGGCTGTAGGAATGAACGAATTAATGTAACGAGATGTTCTTGCGCGTGGAGCTCTAAACCTGCAATTTCTATCTGATCGTCGACTGCTAATGTCATCATTAAGAGGGTGGGTGTTGTCTGTCAAACATATCAGTTTGACAGTCAGTTTTCTATTGTACAAGTCGCTGTAAGTGTCCTGTCTTATACCCACCACCCCACCCGCTTTCCTAATGACTTTTTTTTTTCTAAACTGCCTTTATCATGTTTGATCAAGTTTCCTCTCCAGCACACAGCGCCATAAGTTAAAACACTGCAGAAACCAATTGTATAAATCATTTGGAACATCTGCTTGCACACATTAAAAAACCTCAATTTTCTACGACAGTATATGCAACTGAGGCTCCTTTTAATAAATGCAGTGGAATTCTTCATTCCAAGAAAGCTTATTGTCAATAATCATACCAAATGTCTGTATGAGCATACGCCTTCAACCACTTCATTTTTTTATGATAATTCTACTTAATCATGGTTTCTTTTTTTCTGAAGTCAATCACAAGTTCTTTTGTTTTGCCAACATTCAGTTGAAGGTATTTTTCTTCACACCAGTTCACAAATATGTCAATTTCTCTTCGGAAGTCTGCGTCATCATCATCAATAATCAGTTCAGTCAGTCCGGAATCATCTGCAAGTTTGACCAGTTGACACGAATTAGACTACTGCCCTCAGCCGTATACAAGGTAAACAGGAATTGTGAGAGCACTGTGCCTTGTGGTGCACCAGTGTTTGTAAAAGAAACAGTATTATACGATAATTTGATTTCACAAACTGGGGCCTTTTAGTAAGATAGTCTAAAACCAATAAAATAGTCGGGAAAGCGAGTCTCATGTGCATAAGCTCCGTTGCTAAGAGGTGAGGTTGAATAGTATCAAAAGCACTAGAAAAGTCCAAGAACATTAGGTGGACACAGGTATTTGATTTATCTGGGTGTTCATAGACATTTTCTAAGACAAAATGAATAGCATCATCCGTACATCTGTTCCTCCTGTACGCAAATAGAACTGACATGTGAACTGGAACTGGTAGATATATGATGTGAATAAATCCATAAACACTGAGATCAAGTCCACAGCAGCAAGCCAGAGTAGATGAATCTTTTATTTCTGAAAGTGTATTGCAGGTGTTTTGAATGGTTATAGAAGTGGCCATTCCTGTATTTCAGTAAAGTATAAATTTATGGGTACTGAATCAATGAATTTCAAAATGAATTCACCACTGAAAATTATATAGAAACTATAAGTAATACAAATAATCGCAGAAAAGAACAAGCCGAGGCACTAGTATACAATAGGCTAGAAATCTGTAACACTCCCACAGAAGATTTACAATTTATAGCTAATCATTCTTCAACACTATTTTAATGGAAATAAGAAAATAATAAAGAAATTGTTTTAGAAGGAAGAAGAAGAAGAATACACAAGCAGAAAAAGAAGAAGAAACTGAATTTTGTGAACGTGAATGACATAAGATAAGATAAGATAAGATAAGAATAACTTTATTATCTCCAACTGGAGAAATTTGGTCAGGTGCATTATCACAACATAAACAAGTAAACAACATGGGGACCATAACTGTAAAAGCCAACAAGAGCCCCTACAAATATTACGAAGATACAAATGTAAAAAATATCACATACATCGTTTCATACATACATCCACACACTGCAGGTAATAACTAATATTCTTAATGTAAAAACAGAAAGAATTAAGAAACATTATTTGAATATAATTATAAACATAGCCTACTATACTGCACATTGATTATAATAGACAGATAAGATAAGAATAAAGATGAATTGCGGAAAACCACAACCAGATAATCAGCACCCCCCGCACCGCACCCCACCCCCCACACCCCCACCCCCCACCACCACCACCCACCCCACACGCGCGGATAACTTGATTAAACAAGAGTAATAAACATATGTTCTCAAATAAAAGCATTTCACATATTCGCTTTTAAAAACATTGCAATTAATTATTACATCGTAATTATTAAACAGAAATATATTTAGAATATGGACGTTAGCATTAGACATATTCATTGTACATTCATCCTGCATATTGCACATTATTCTTCCTACATATTGCACATTCATTATAACCAGTTGTCACGTTTTAAGCTCAGTAAACACACACACACACACACACACACACACACACACACACACACACACACACACACACACACACACACACACCAGAACTAGAACAAGGTACAGCCTATCATGCACGGACACAGTTCTCAAGAATTTAAAAGGTGGATTGAACGTGGAATAAAAGTCTTCAGAGCTCTGGATTTCAACTTAAAAGTTCTGTAGCGTCGTCCTGATGGCAATAGCTCATAATACTTTGCTAAAATATGGGTGTCGTCAGTTGCTATCTGCCTGCTTTTTTTAACCACTCGACTTTCATACAGCTCTTGCATACTAGCTTGTTTCACTCCCACAATTTTACCGCACACACTCATGACATTTTACTGCATACACTCATCATTGGAAGACTTACAGCAAACACAATAGTAATCTGATATTCTAGTTGCATTTAGACTAAACTGAAATACAGGCAATGTTGATGAGACGTAAAGCTTGGTGAGGCATCAAAGGCATTATGATACATGTAAACCCGTGAAAGCCAAGGGACAGGTGACCCGACTTAATCTGTTCCTGTTCCAGCTCTTTTGGGAAATAATATCTCTTCTTCGCCTTCTTGTTCTTCTGCATTTTCATCTTGTCTTCTTCTTCTTCTTCTTCTTCTTCTTCTTCTTCTTCTTCTTCTTCTTCTTCTCTTCCTCCTCCTTCTTCTTCTTCTCCTCCTCCTCCTCCTTCTTCTTCTTCCTGTCCTCCTTCTTCTTCCTGTCCTCCTCCTTCTTCTTCTTCTTGTCCTCCTCCTCCTCACCCTTCTTCTTCTCCTTCTCCCCCTTCTTCTTCTTCTTCTTCTTCTCCTCTTTCTTCTTCTTCTTCCTGTCCTCCTTCTTCTTGTCCTCCTCCTCCTCCTTCTTGTCCTCCTCCTCCTCCTTCTTCTTCTTCTCCTCCTCCTTCTTCTTCTTCTTCTTCTCCTTCTTCTTCTTCTTCTCCTCTTTCGTCTTCTTCTTCTTCATGTCCTCCTTCTGCTTCTTCTTGTCCTCCTCCTCCTCCTCCTTCTTCTTCTCAACTATATGAAAACCCACTGGTGTGCTGCACAAAAGAACTGTTCACCAGTTTCCTCCAGGTCTGTCAGTTGTGTGTCAAAGCCTGGGTCGCTGCATATGGTTTTTCCTGTCCATTGTGCAATGCTGTCAATCCATCTTTTGAGTCCAAAAATCATTTATCACCCGAAATTATATGCATATCCAGCATGTCCAGAACTTTAAATTGTACATAACTATGGCCCAGTATCAATGTACGTTGCTGAACGAATGTTAAACCCTATTTGGATAGATGTGTTTCGTAGATATTAAGAATTTATAACAAAACTGATACACATGACGAGCAAGATAGTTTGATGGAACATATGTTCACTATTATACAATAAAATACGATATGATACAACATGAACTGTCTTCAAAAACAAGTATTCAGAACTAAGGAATGATACATTAATTCACGCGAGGGCAAATGAAACAAACAGCGCAGGCACGTGCAAACACACCCAACAACCCCACCACAATCTTCAACCCCCACCAGAGAGAGAGAGAGAGAGATTCACACACAATTACCCACAGAACCAGGTCCACTCTTGTTCAGGTCCGCTGTCCACAATGGTGTGGCAACAGATCAACAGCTGTGTAAAACTTTGTGGCGTGAGTTCTTGGTAGGTACATCAGTGATAACACCGTGACATTACTATAACATGCAACATTATGTGTATGTGACGCGGAAATAAACATGGGATTATTTTTTCTCAGTGTTTCCTTTTATTTATTTATTTATTTATTTATTTTTGCCCCATCACTGTTTCGGTGGTATAACTACAAACCCACTCATACCGAGTCCGCTTTTCACAGCCATTCCAATGTTAGTCTGCAGAAGTCACAACGCCGGTGATCCACAGGGAACTATCGATGTTTAGTCATCAAGAGGATTGATGATGGCTGATGTTGAGTGAGTGTTGATTGGAGTTTAACGACCTATTGGCTTCACGCCCTTAAGGTCAAGTTATTCGTAGCTGTGGTCTTTTAAGACTGTCGAGTGAGTGGCAATGCCGTATTTAAATATTACGTTTGTAAGGTGTGGGTATTACAATGCAAGGACAAACAGTTTGATTTAACTGTTGAGCATGAATGGTCATGCTCGCGTGCAAAGGAAATGTAGATCGTGCATTAAAAAGTTAGTTTAACTGTGATGATGAAGATAAAAAAAAAAATAAAAAAAAATCATACGAGCTGAGTGGAAATTTTACGCTGCATATGCAAAGCAGAACATGCCTTACCACAGTTCAACTTTTTAAGTGGAAACACATAAGTAAGTGCGTGGTTGTTTTTAAATCAGCGGTGCTACAACGAATGAAACTTGGAGAAACAGACAGTAGAAGGGGTTTAGCATGGGTTCAGGAAGGAGAAAACAATAACAATATGTGTGCCAATATGCACAAAACATGTGGTTAAAGAAAGGGACACTTTAATTGAAGGGAAAGAAAGGGACACTTTAAATGTGCTAAATCTTATATCATGAGAGAGGGAGACAAGGAGAGACAAAGAAATAGAGACAGAGTCATTGATAAAGGCACAGAGAGACATATATAAAGACAACTGGAGATAGGCGATGACACAGACAGGAGAGACAGAAAAAGGACATCTTTATCCGCAATTATCTAATAGCTGACGGGAAGAACGTGTTTACTCAATTGTTCATGTCGTACTATCACATTTCCTGAGGGCAATAACTGAATATTTCAATGCGCCCACGTATGCAGCAACAAGGAGTGACATATGCTTATATCACTTCAAGGTGGATTGAAGGCATGTGCTTTTCACAGGATAAGAATTACAGAGCGTCACACCTGAAATGCCTCTATACATGGAGCAGAAACTGGCAAACACCAGTACTGTCAGATCATCAACCTCAGTGGTGACTTGGCAGAAACACGTCCATAAAAAGTATTGCTAGTCACTCACATAATCATCTGACACTGGAAATCCAGTTTCAACCGGATGGATTCATCGTGTGTGAGTGGAAATAAAGGTCACTGGTGTGTGTGTGTGTGTGTGTGTGTGTGTGTGTTTAGTTTAGTTTAACGTCTTTTCACTGTTTAGTGATATTAGGTGTGTGTGTGTGTGTGTGTGTGTGTGTTTGTGTGTGTGTGTGTGTGTGTGCTTGCGTGCGTGTGTGTGTGTGTTAGTGTGTGTGTGTGTGTGTGTGTGTGTGTGTGTGTGTTGGTGTTCTGGTGTGTTTGTGTCCATGAGCATAGCTTGCCAATCATTTCGGGTTTTATTACTGTTTCCAGAGTTATGAACTGTATCTATTATCGCAGTGGAGGCTCGATTTGGCACGACCTTCTTTTTCTTGATTTTATTCATTTTTCTCTGTTCGTTTTTGGTTTGTTTCATTTATTTTAATGGTGGGTGGGAGGGAGGGGGGTGTTTGTATGTGCGTGTGTGGGGTAGGGGTTGGGGGGGTGTATGTGCGTGCGTGTGGCTGTCGGGGATACAATGTACCATAAAAGCAAGATTAACTAAGGCGTTGGCTGCGAACGTGTAGGTACTCTCTGTTGAATTATTTCTTTCATACTAATGTTTACAGTCATCGCAAGATGACCCTGTCAGAGGCCGCCCGCTCATAATCACGTGTTAGCTGGCTGGGCGAGAAAGTACGCGTCGAACATATCTGGTGACATGTCGCTTACTTCACGGCCCGAGCCATTCTATCGCTACGAGTTTTTATTCGTGGCCTTTGAATGATTCACTTCAGTTCAGGATCCCTTATTGCTTAGCCGTTGTATGGTACAGTATAACGTGGAGTGGTATACCAGTGGTAGGGCCCCCGACAAGGAATCAAGTATTATCCACGGGTTTGATTCCAATATTCGGACTTAGACTTTTATATCCCGCCCCCCTCCCCACCCCTTTCGCTAGACCTTGTCAAGGTACTAGTCAATCAGATGAGACGATAAACCGATTTCCCACGAATGAAACATGCGCGGAACACAATTTAAAACAAACAAAGAAAACACGTACGGCAACAATGGGTTATCCCTTGCAGAGTTTGTTAGAAAAATCCATTTTAATAATATATCACATGCACTTTATTCATCTATTTGTTTGTTTATTTATTTATTCATTTAGTTGTTTATCCGTCTGTTTATTTATTCATTTGTTTATTTGATTTATTCATTTCTTTCTTTCTTTTCTTTCTTTTTTTTTATTTAGGTGTTTTGCTTTGTGGTGATGCACTCTTCCCTCAGGAGACCAGCCCAGGTTTCACACAGAGAAATATGTTGCGAAAGAAAGTAAGACAATACAATATAACACAGCGCAATACAACACATCACAGTGCGTTTTTTGTGTAGCTGCAGGCCAGTACAATACAATACAACACACAACACATCATAGTGTGCTTTCTGTGCAGTACAATACGGCACAACACACAGTGTACTTTCTGTGCAGTACAATACGGCACAACACACAGTGTACTTTCTGTGCAGTACAATACGGCACAGCACAATACAGTGTACTTTCTGTGCAGTACAATACAGTACAGCACATCACAGTGTGCTTTCTGTGCAGTACAATACGGCACAACACATCACAGTGTGATTTCTGTGCAGTACAGTACGGCACAACACACAGTGTGCTTTCTGTGCAGTACAATACGGCACAACACACAGTGTACTTTCTGTGCAGTACAATACGGCACAGCACAATACAGTGTACTTTCTGTGCAGTACAATACAGTACAGCACATCACAGTGTGCTTTCTGTGCAGTACAATACGGCACAACACATCACAGTGTGATTTCTGTGCAGTACAGTACGGCACAACACACAGTGTGCTTTCTGTGCAGTACAATACGGCACAACACACAGTGTACTTTCTGTGCAGTACAATACGGCACAGCACAATACAGTGTACTTTCTGTGCAGTACAATACAGTACAGCACATCACAGTGTGCTTTCTGTGCAGTACAATACGGCACAACACATCACAGTGTGATTTCTGTGCAGTACAGTACGGCACAACACACAGTGTGCTTTCTGTGCAGTACAATACGGCACAACACACAGTGTACTTTCTGTGCAGTACAATACGGCACAGCACAATACAGTGTACTTTCTGTGCAGTACAATACAGTACAGCACATCACAGTGTGCTTTCTGTGCAGTACAATACGGCACAACACATCACAGTGTGATTTCTGTGCAGTACAATACGGCACAACACATCACAGTGTGATTTCTGTGCAGTACAATACGGCACAACACATCACAGTGTGATTTCTGTGCAGTACAATACGGCACAACACACAGTGTACTTTCTGTGCAGTACAATACGGCACAGCACAATACAGTGTGCTTTCTGTGCAGTACAATACAGCACAGTACATCACAGTGTGCTTTCTGTGCAGTACAATACGGCACAGCACAATACAGTGTACTTTCTGTGCAGTACAATACAGTACAGCACATCACAGTGTGATTTCTGTGCAGTACAATACGGCACAACACATCACAGTGTGATTTCTGTGCAGTACAATATTGCACAACAAAAACACATCACAGTGTGATTTCTGTACAGTACGATACAGCACTATGCAAACACATCACAGTGTACTTTCTGTTCAGTACAATACAGCACAACACAAACACATCACAGTGTGCTTTCTGTTCAGTACAATACAGCACAACACATCACAGTGTGCTTTCTGTTCAGTACAATACAGCACAACACATCACAGTGTGCTTTCTGTGCAGTACAATACAGCACAGCACAATACAGCGTGCTTTCTGTGCAGTACAATACAACACAACACATCACAGTGTGATTTCTGTGCAGTACAATACAGCACAGCACAATACAGCGTGCTTTCTGTGCAGTACAATACAACACAACACATCACAGTGTGCTTTCTGTGCAGTACAATACAGCACAGCACAATACAGTGTGCGTTCTGTGCAGTACAATACAACACAACACATCACAGTGTGCGTTCTGTGCAGTACAATACAACACAACACATCACAGTGTGCTTTCTGTGCAGTACAATACGGCACAACACATCACAGTGTGATTTCTGTGCATTACAATACGACACAACACATCACAGTGTGATTTCTGTGCAGTACAATATTGCACAACAAAAACACATCACAGTGTGATTTCTGTACAGTACGATACAGCACTATGCAAACACATCACAGTGTACTTTCTGTTCAGTACAATACAGCACAACACAAACACATCACAGTGTGCTTTCTGTTCAGTACAATACAGCACAACACATCACAGTGTGCTTTCTGTTCAGTACAATACAGCACAACACATCACAGTGTGCTTTCTGTGCAGTACAATACAACACAACACATCACAGTGTGATTTCTGTGCAGTACAATACAGCACAGCACAATACAGCGTGCTTTCTGTGCAGTACAATACAACACAACACATCACAGTGTGCTTTCTGTGCAGTACAATACAGCACAGCACAATACAGTGTGCGTTCTGTGCAGTACAATACAACACAACACATCACAGTGTGCGTTCTGTGCAGTACAATACAACACAACACATCACAGTGTGCTTTCTGTGCAGTACAATACGGCACAACACATCACAGTGTGATTTCTGTGCATTACAATACGACACAACACATCACAGTGTGATTTCTGTGCAGTACAATATTGCACAACAAAAACACATCACAGTGTGATTTCTGTACAGTACGATACAGCACTATGCAAACACATCACAGTGTACTTTCTGTTCAGTACAATACAGCACAACACAAACACATCACAGTGTGCTTTCTGTTCAGTACAATACAGCACAACACATCACAGTGTGCTTTCTGTTCAGTACAATACAGCACAACACATCACAGTGTGCTTTCTGTGCAGTACAATACAACACAACACATCACAGTGTGATTTCTGTGCAGTACAATACAGCACAGCACAATACAGCGTGCTTTCTGTGCAGTACAATACAACACAACACATCACAGTGTGCTTTCTGTGCAGTACAAGACGGCACAACACATCACAGTGTACTTTCTGTGCAGTACAATACGGCACATCACATCACAGTGTGATTTCTGTACAGTACAATACGGCACATCACAATACAGTGTGCTTTCAGTGCAGTACAATACAACACAACACATCACAGTGTGCTTTCTGTTCAGTACAATACGGCACAACACATCACAGTGTGCTTTCTGTGTAGTACAATACGGCACAACACATCACAGTGTACTTTCTGTGCAGTACAATACGGCACAACACATCACAGTGTGATTTCTGTACAGTACAATACGGCACATCACAATACAGTGTGCTTTCTGCAGGCCATCCAGAGTGGAGACGGGAGGGGCCACGAGGGTCTGCCCATGGCCACAGCAGCGGCCTCACTGCCCCATGTCGTATTGCACGCGGCTTTCGGGGATCGGGTGTGTGTTACGGTGAGCACTGGTGTTCTGGCCACTCCATTCTTGGAGTCTTGCCCGCGGCCAGAAAAGTGCAGAGTGCCGTGACTCCAGCGCCACAGGTTGCACGAGCCAACTTGGCAGCGCTAACTTTGCTTGGAGTAATGATTGTTCCTAACTCCACGGGTAAATTCCATGTATACATTGTGGCATTCTTAACCACGAGCAAACTTTGCGCAACATAGGTCGCCTCATGGAACCTGTAGCGCTGGAGTCATGGCACACCTGAATGTCTGCAGCTTCCTGGCTATGGGCAATGTGTAGAGGTGGTGGTGGTGAAAGGGTGGCATGCGTGTGTTGTGTGTGTGTGTGTTGGAGGGTGGGAGTTGTAAGGTGGGGTTGCGCGTGGGTGTGACGAGTGTGTGTGTGTGGAGGGTGTGTGTGTGTGTGTGTGTGTGTGTGTGTGTGTGTGTGTGTGTGTGAAAATCATACAAATTAGCAGATAACACAATTATGACGAATGCAGTTGATAGGTGGCTGTTCATTTGTCTTTTCTTTTCTTTTCTAGACCCACGTGTAATGAATGTGTCCCATTCCCGGATGTTCTCTGTGTTTGCACGAGTGTGCTTGCACACACAGAAATATATAATCACACAAACTGTGTCTATCTCTCTCTCTCTCTCTCTCTCTCTTGACTTTTTGTCAACCACCATGACCAATGAACATCAAGGTTCGAAAATACAACGGAGATCTATCGATTTCACGTGGCAGAACTGGCATGGTCATATGCATACGAATGACATATTTACTCAATACAGCCATTTAAAGACTAGAATGTAATCAGAATGACTAGATATATTAGATGTCCATTGACAAAACTGAGAACTTGGCATTTACGATGTCGCTTGTCATCGACTGAGATAGAGGACCGAAGGTGAACGTGAACTAATGTGTTGCTTGTGTAACAAGGCTACAGAATATGATACTCATTTTTGACTCACTTGTGTAAACAAAGTGAGTCTATGTTTTAACCCGGCGTTCGGTTGTCTGTGTGTGTGTCTGTGTGTCTGTGGTAAACTTTAACATTGACATTTTCTCTGTAAATACTTCGTCAGTTGACACCAAATTTGGCATAAAAATAGAAAAAAAATCAGTTCTTTCCAGTCATCTTGTTTAAAACAATATTGCACCTCTGGGATGGGCACACAAAATAATAAAAAATGAAGCCTAATTATATGCTAACTGCATTTACTGTTATATTTATATTTTTTGTATTCTCTAAACTTGGCACTTTGATCTGATATTCTGACCCAACAACAAGAGCAGTCATTATTATCATTTTTTGTTTAAACAGGAACTTCTTTTGCTAAGCATGGAAGTTTTATTTATTTTGCAAACGTTTTGGTGCAGATAGTAAAAAAGGGAAATTACTCTGTAATTAATGCTAGGGGACTTAATTTGCTTTAAACTGATCTTTCTCATCTTAAACATTACATTTTGAAATTATACTCAATACATATCACAAGTGAGTCTTGAAGGCCTTGCCTCTCTTGTTATTTAGTTGTCCTGCCCTTCTTGACCTTGATGTAGCAAACTGAATCTAAGTATTATTGTCATCTAGAAATAAGATACCCCTTTTTATGTGCTCCTTATTTATGTCAACGAATCTTTGAAAATGTTTAATGACATGATACCATTCTCTTGTTAATGATGATGTAGACCTTTTCCCTTCATTTATGTGTGTGCTATTTGTAATAGATGTAGATTAGCAAGGACAGACTGGAAGAATAGGCTATGCCTAAAATCTTAATCCTTGAATAAAAACGTTTTGAGTTCTGCTGAGTTCTGTCCCAGTCTATGTCGAGAGAGAGAAAGAGAGAGAGCGGCAGAGAGAGAGAGAGAGAGAGAGAGAGAGAGAGAGTGAGAGAGAGAGAGAGAGAGTGTGTGTGTGTGTGTGTGTGTGTGTGTGTGTGTGTGTGTGTGTGTGTGTGTGTTTTAACTCAGCGATGTGTTTGGTCTTGTACAAAATAAGAAGACAAAAAAGATAAAGGAGTATGAGCACACCCGATTTATCTCTCTCTCTCTCTCTTTCTCTCTCTCTCTCTCTCAAACACACACACACACACACACACACACACACACACACACACACACACACACACACACACTCACTCACTCACAAACAGACATGCACTTTGTTGCAGTCAAGATTATACGTTTACATGCTAACTTTCCAATGACTGTGTACGTTCCTCATCAATGCTGTTCATGTCTTCATATAGTCATTTTTTTTACACTCTTAATTCTTTCGTTTTTTGTTGTTATCTTTTTTTAAGAATTGGAACAACCGTCACAGATCCAGAGAAAGAAGGGATGAATAATGGATATCACCCTGACAACATGAAGGAGATAAAAACCACCCCGCCACTGTAAACAACTGTTTAATCACAACAAACCAGCCACATCTCCCAAAATGGAGGGCACACATCACCCAGTCAGTCCTTCAGTCTCAACAAACTGTATATCAAATTCGTTCACACGTGTCAAGTTTCACATGAGAGAGTGAGAGGCATTGCACATCATCCGACACGTTCTTTACAACTGGAACATTCCAGCTAAATATACGTACCACTCTATTGCACTTTTCATCATCACCCAGTCGCTGAAATCTTCAGTCACACCACCAGTGTCCTCAGTAAAGACACACTTGGCCATACTTAAGATGCCCGCCATCAGCATGTGCAGCATGAAAAATGTTTGCGTATCAAATAAGTGCAAACTTTAAACAAAGGTCTAAACAAACAACAACAACAACAAAAACCAGCATCATGAATAAATCATAAATGATAATGTTCACTGCAATATGCAGAATGTGAAATACATTAGGCATATATAATATGCAATATTGGCACGTACTCATCACAAAAGAATAGGCGGAAAAACACGGTAAACAACAGCAACCTTTGTTGAGATATAAATGACATGAACTGAATAGTTACCTATTTGGTGACGTAACTACTGGATAAGTGCATTAACAAGTCTCTTGATTAATACCTTTCTATGCGTATACTAATCATGAAACAGATGCACACATGCAGTCAAATCGTTAAACTAACAGAAGTTGAAGTGCATCAGTACCCATACCTTCTGTCGAGATACTACTAATGCCAAGATCGTCATAATTACGAATTAAACATAGGGAAAACCGAAGATGACATTGTCTCTATCACAAACTGTACATGCCGATATTCTATGTTCTTTACATAATCGTCCAAGTGTGAGTTATTGTTTGGTGACTTTTGCAACTAATTCACTGCAATATGCAGAATGATAGATATATATGGCACATATTATTATTTGGTACATATAATATGCAATGTTTTCGATCACGAAAAAAATATATAACTGATAAAATGGGTTTCAAAAAAGGATATAGCGTATTGGGACAAATGAATGAATCAGAAAAAAAAATTAATCCAATAACAACAACTACGACAAGAAGAGGAACAAAAACAACCTATATTGGGATAATAATGGAATGAACTGAATAATTGTTTAGTTGGAGACGGAACTATCGGATCAATCAGTAATTCATTCTCTTGATTAATCTTTTGTTTTCTTTCACGCATAACAGTCATGAAACGGATTCAACAAACGCAGTGACATTACACAAATGAAAGTGGCCACACCTAAGATGCCTGACGTAATGCTGCTTCATGTACTCTCACTGTGATGTGCATAGCAGAAAACTAAACTACTACTACTACTACTACTTCTACTGCTGCTGCTGCTGCCCATCCTCCTACTACTACTACTTGTAATGATGATGATAAATTGATTAAAAAGGAAAAAAATCTATACCAAGATAACACCATCTTGATTATGAATTAAATATACAGAAAATATATAAAGCCTGATCTGTATGACAGATCAAGTTATCTTAGAGTATACCAAAGTATGGTACTGTATCATAATCGCACGCACACACACACACACACACACACACACACACACACACACACACACACACACACGCGACGACTAATACTCGAAAACAAGACAACTCAGGACAATCAAAGTCGAAACGCACAGTTGAACAATTGATGTTCTTGCACCAAGCGCGAACATCGCTGATAACAATATCATTGGTGGTCTCACATGGTGCTGATTAAACCGGGTGGTCAGCTATCGGGCACCGTCACACAATTGGGCAGTTTATACTCACACTGGCCGTGAGTGTTGGACACACAGAGAAAAAGCAAGTTTGAGCAGAGTTACTGGGCCTGCCACAGACCCTCTGTGCGATGCAAGCAGCGACAAAGATCCCACTGCATTCATTATTACTGCGTTTTTGTTTTACCACCTTAATCAATTGTAAAACATTGCCCAAATGCAAAAAAAAAAAAAAATAATTAATGAAATAATAATAATAATGATAGTAATAATGATAATAATGATAATGATGATGATGATGATGATGATAATAATAATAATAATATAATATGATTATTATTATTATCAAATAGATAAAACGTCTGCCCATACGAACCCTGGGGAAAAATGGCCACAGATGACCTTGTGACCAGAGTCAAGCGATGTTCGAGGTTAAATCAAAAAGATCTCGACCTCACCAACAAAGCTTTGCTGGAGAAACCTGACTCAATCCTACTTTTCAAAATAGTCTCCCCAACTCCACTGAACTCCAGTGCTCTCCCTGTCCAGCTTGAAATCAGCAGCCCACTTCTTAATGGGAGTCATCACTAAGTGTCTTTGCTATGTTTTCATGGATGGTCATGGGTGTCGTGCCTTTTTCCTGCAAATACGTGATTACCACGCGGACTTCCTTGTTTTTGTACATTTCTGCTTTTCGCTACCATTGACAACTTTCAATGACCCTCGCCTGCATACAAATATAGACACTTGTAACTTGGCAAATAAGCTTTGAAGAGGTGAAAGAAAATGACTGTCTCAGGTTCCATTGCTTCCAAGTCAGGTCGATAACATTTTGATCTACCCTCGTACAGTTTGATAAGCTTTGATTTACCCCTTTCAAATAAACAATAAAAAAAAAATACTAGATCTGTTTCAGATATCAGGTTCTTTTAAACATCATTTGGTTATCTGTCAATTGCCTTTGGAATGTTGTGTGTTGTTTGTCCGACAGGTGACCACCCCCTCCGAAACATGCCACTGTCCACTACACTTTGCCCACAGCCAGGAACATGCAGGTGGCCAGGAAAGTGTTGACACAGGCCACCCAGAAAGGAACGGCCACGACTCCGGTCAGCTCCTCCAGAGAACCCACCCAGGAGAACAGCGTGCAGTAGGACAGTGGTGCTGCAGCCACGATCATGGACATGGCCAGTCCCACATGGCTTTTTCCATTCTCTGTCTCTGCAGCCTGCACACAAGACAGCATTTATCAAACATGAGTAACACTAACAGAAACAGTTGTCGTTTATTTCAATCATTTAGTTATTCATTTATCTATTTATTCATCCTCTAGGAACAAGTTTTATTGTTGTTTTTTGTTGTTGTTTTTGTGACCACGTCCGATTGGTAGGTGTCTCATA